>ML288693.1:0-34472 GCA_005239495.1 Nicotiana undulata
ATGCTCTGAAGATATGGAGGCATTATCTATATGGTGTATCTTGTGAGGTCTATACTGACCACCCCTGCTTAAGCAAAGGGACCTTAATTTGAGGCAGCGAAGGTGGCTTGAGTTATTAAAGGACTATGATCTCACTATTTTGTATCATCCGGGCAAGGCAAATGTAGTGGCGGATGCTTTGAGCAGGCGGACAGCTAGTACGGGTAGTTTGGCCTACATTGCAGCTGAGGAGAGACCTTTAGCCTTGGACATTTAGTCCTTGGCCAATCGCCTGGTGAGATTGGATCTTTCTGAGCCTCGTNTAGGGCCAAGGAGATTACTTTAGGAGAGGATGGTGTTATGCGACTCCAGGGCCGATTGTGTGTTCCAGATATTGATGGCCTGAGGGAGAGGATTCTAGCAGAGGCGCACAGTTCTCGGTATTCTATTCATCCAGGAGCGACAAAGATGTATCGTGACCTAAAGCAGCACTATTGGTGGAGGCGGATGAAGAAGGACACTGTTCAGCATGTGGCTAGGTGTATTAATTTTCAGTAGGTTAAGTACGAGCATCAGCGGCCAGGAGGCTTGTTTCAGCAGATGCCCATTCCTCAGTGCAAATGGGAGCGAATCACTATGGACTTCGTGGTTGGGTTGCCTCGGACTTTGCGGAAGGTTGATTCAATTTTGGTCATTGTGGATAGATTAACCAAATAGGCATATTTCATTCATGTGGCTACTACTTATACTACAGAGAGGCTAGCTCAGATTTACCTTTGGGAGATAGTCCTGTTGCATGGTGTGCCGGTGTCTATTATTTCAAATCGGTGTCCTCAATTCACTTCGCATTTCTGGAGAGCTTTGCACAACGAGATGGGTGCTCAGATAGACCTCAATTCAGCATTTCACCCTCAGACTGATGGCCAGTCAGAGCGTATAGTTCAGATTCTGGAAGATATGCTCAGGGCATGTGTGATTGATTTTGGGGGTCAGTGAGATCAGTTCTTTCCCTTAGCGGAGTTTGCATACAATAATAGTTATCAGTACACCATCGAGATGGCTCCATTCGAGGCTTTATACGGATGGCGATGTCGTTCTCCGATTGGGTGGTTTGAGCCTGGCGAGGCCAAGCTATATGGTACAGATCTGGTGAGAGATGCCTTGGAAAAGGTGAAGATTATTCAGGAAAGGCTCCGTACAGCCCAGTCTAGGCAGAAGAGCAACGCAGATCAGGGGTCACGTGATGTAGCATTCATGGAGGGAGATAAGGTTATGTTGAAGGTTTTGCCGATGAAGGGCATTATGAGATTTGGGAAGAAAGGCAACCTGAGCCCCAGGTTTATAGGTCCTTTCGAGGTGCTGAAGCGGGTTGGAGAGGTTGCTTATGAGCTTGCTTTGCCTCCAGCCTTATCAAGAGTTCACATGGTATTTCACGTATCTATGCTTCGGAGGTATCACACCGACTTCTCGCACGTGGTTGATTACAGCACTATCCAATTAGATGGGAAGTTGGGCTACGAGGAGGAGCCAGTTGCCATTATTGATAGGCAGGACCGCCAATTGAGGTCTAAGACAGTTTTTGTGGTTAAGGTCCAGTGGAGGGGGCAACTGGTTGAGGGGGCGACTTGGGAGTCCGAGCAGGACATGCAGAGCAGATATCCACAGCTATTCAGCACTCAAGGTACGATTCTAGTCCCGTTCGAGGACGAACGTTTGTTTAAGAGGAGGAGAATGTAACGACCCAGCCGGTCATTTTGCGTGTTAGGGTCCCGCTTCCTTAAATTAAACCTTCCATAGCTGCTATTCGTGCTTTATGACTCGCGGGAGCGGGTGGTTCGGGATTTGGGAATGAATTGGATGGTTTAGGAACACTTGATTCCTCAAGGTTGGCATATTTGGCAAAGTTTGACTTCGGTCAACATTTTAAGCAAACGGCCTCGGAATCGAGTTCTGGCAGCTCCAGTAGCTCCGTATGATGATTTTGGACTTGGGCGTATGTTCGGCTCGGGTATCTGTTGACCCAGGAGCGTTTCGGCGCCCGAAATGGAAATAAGGATTTCCTTAAGTTTAGAATTTGGCATGGAATGGGACTTCATGCTATCGGGGTCCGAATGGAATTCTGGGACCGGCAATAATTCCGTATAGTCATTTATGACTTGTCTGCAAAATTTGGGGTCATTCCGAGTAGTATAGACCCGTTCGGTGCAATGTAATGAATTCTAGAATTTCAAAGTTCTTAAGTTTGATTAATTTGGTTTTGGGGTTGAATTTTGAGTTCCATTGTTGTTTTGCATGTTTCGGAAAGTCGGGCGAGTATGTATCATGAATACAGACTTTCCGGTGCTTTTGGACGGGGTCCCGGTGGGCTCGGGGGTGTTTTAGACCCCCGGAAGCTAAGTTAGAAAAACCATAAATTTTATGTCAGGTTTCCTTCTCTGCGATCGCAGAAGCAGGGATGCGACCGCAAAGAAGTAATTATGCTGGGCCATCCAATGTTCTCTGCGATCGCAGACATCACTACGCGATCGCATAAGTTCCCCTTCCCAACTCCCTGCGAACGCAGACTCACCCCTGCGATCGCACAAGTCACCTACCTACCCCCTCCCCCTACTGCATGTTCCTCTCTGCGGTCGCAGACCTCACTCCTGCGATCGCATAAGCCTACCTCCCTACCCTATGCGATCGAATAGCGCTTCCTGGGGGCTAAGGTCATTTGTTCTCCGCGATTGCACGCCTGATGCCGCGATCTCAGTGAAGGTTTTCCTGTGCAATATTTAAATGCTCAATTACGAGTTGTCTTCCTCATTAGTTATCTTTTACCTCCATTAGAGAGCACCCAAGGTTGAAGAACACCTCCCACAACCACCCACTAAAGAGGTAAGCAATTCTCTTCTATTTCTCACAATTATGCATGGAATTTAACGGGTTAATTCCTAAAAGAAATAAAAATCATGAAATTTGGTAGGAATTTCTAGGGCTTTGATAATTAGTGAATTATCCCTTTTTAGCCATGAATTCCTAAATAAATTAGGTAATTATGATCCTTAGGCTTCGGGTAATTCATTCCTTCGAGAATTTTCAAAATCCGAACGCGTGGGCCCGGGGTTGAAATTTCAAAAACCTTCAAGAATGCTATATTTTGGAATATCTTGTTAATTCTTATTTCATGGAGCATGAATTGATTCAATTATGCTATGTTTGGCTAGTTGTGAGCCGTCAAGAGTAGTTTCAGAATTTCGGGCGCATCTTTTGATCCGGTCCTTGGTCCGAGGAGTGCTTTTATCGAGGTGAGTCTCCTTTCTAACCTCGTAAGAGGGAAATTGTCCCTCTAGGTAACCTTGTTTGCTATGTGATCTTGTTTGGGGGCTACGTACACACCGAGTGACGAGAGTCCGTACGTAGTGGCTATTACTGCTTCGTCCGGGTAGTTAGGACACATCATGCTCATTGTTTTCCCTTGTTGTAGCATAGATATGACTTGTATACTTATGTGATTGGTATTGTTGTCTTTGAACGTTGTGATACTTGGCTTGATTTAAGTGTGATAAGAGAAATACCGGGATGGGATCGGGCCGTACGCTACGGCAGAGTGATGATTTATTATATTGTGGGATCGGGTCGTACGCCACGACAGAGTGATGATTGATTTTATTGTGGGATCGGGTCGTACGCCACGGAAGAGTGATGATTGATTATATTGTGGGATCGGGTCGTACGCCACGACAGAGTGATGATTGATTTTATTGTGGGATCGGGTCGTACGCCACGACAGAGTGATGATTGATTATATTGTGGGATCGGCCCATACACCATGGCGAGATTGAGACTACCAGGGTGGGATCGGGTCGTACGCCATGGCGAGATTGAGACTCCCAGGGTGGAATCGAGTCATACGCCACGGCGAGATTGAGACTACCAGGGTGGGATCAGATCATACGCCACGGCGAGATTGAGACTACCAGGGTTGGATCGGGTCGTACACCATGGAGATATTGAGACTACCAGGGTGGGATCAGGCTGTACGCCACGGCGAGATTGAGTACCATATGGGAGCGGGTCGTACGCCATGGCAGATACCAAACTTGTTTGATTTGAGATTGTTATTTGATGTCGGATATTGATGTACTTGATTATTTGTTTTACTTGCCTACAATTTTCTTTACATCCTTCTTACTTTACGACTGTTGGACCTTAGTGAGTATCGAGTCGACCTCTCGTCACTACTTCTTCGAGATTAGACGGGATACTCACTAGGTACATATTTAAATATATGGACTCAAGTGCACTTTCTTTCTTTTTTTTTGTACTTGACTCTACAGGTCCGGAGGCTGGTCCATCTGATTTTCAGGTCGGTGCCAGATATTGATAGCATGGTCATACTTCACGGTGAGCTGCTTTCCTGGCGACTTCCTAGCAGCACCCTGGAGTTAGTTTTTGTTATGCTCTCTGTTATTTCATTCAGATTGAGACCCTGTAAATGTTGTAGTCATTGTATATTCAGTAGTTGCCCGTGACACTCGTGACACTAGTTTCTGGCACACACGCGGTATATATTTTTGGGGTTTTGGGATGTATATCTATGTGTATGTTTTATTTCGGCCTTGTATCTACTATGAGTTTACCTTCACTCAAGGCTACTATCATGTTAGTTGTTATAAACCGGTAACCATTGACTTGTTAGATCGAATGGGAAGGGTTTCACTTAGTGAAAGTTATATCGGCTTGCCTAACCCCGATGTTGGGCACCATCGCGACCTGAATTAGGTTTTGGGTCGTGACAATAACAACCCAAGAAACTTCTAGAGTTAGGAAAATATCATAAAATTATATTTTTTAAGGGTAAAACAGTATCTTTAAAAGGGGATAAGGGTTGTAATTGATAGGAATGTTCTAGAAGGAGGTACAGTTGTCCAATAGGATAAGGTTAGACAGCTGTACCTCTACTATTTCAGCCTACTAGGATTAGGAATATCCTCTAAAGATGCTACCCTAAATCTCCTTATATATAGACTAGGATATTCAGCATATGAGGAGGACTTTGACCACTAAAAAAATACTTCTTAGCTACTGAAAAAATCTGAAAATTAGACAACAGAATTTCCTATAAGTTTTCTCACAAAAGTCCTTCTGGAACATTGTTCTCCTTGCTCTCAAAAAATAGAAAGAAAAGTAAACTGCAACATGAGTGTAAAATAGTTCAAAATATGGTTTCTTTGTTAGATGTTGGTTTTTCTTTCCGGAAGAATTGATTTTGACACTGATTTTTGGGTATTCAAGTGGTCATTTTTTGGTTTCTTTCCTACTGTGGGTTGGTTGTGGATCTATTGTTGTTGAGTTTCAATCTCTAGTTCCTAGACCTTTATTTGGTCTAGATCTTTTCCCTGCTGTATTTTTACTTTTGAGGTATGTAACATCATGTTCATTTAGTGAAAATTTTGACTAAATCTTGTGTTTGGAACTTGTGTTTCTTTTTGCTGAAATTTGCTGCTAGAACCATGAACCTAGGGCTATTCAATATATGCTAATATTCCCTTAAAGAAATTATGAATCCAGTGACCTTAAACATGTTGCTATGAACGTGCTTGATTTGTAGTTGTACTTATTTGCTGAAACAGTAAAAAAAAATTACATGTGTTAGAAATCATGATGTTAAATCCATGTAAATGTTGGCATTCTAAGAACTGAACCTGGCCCATTTATGGTCAGATTCACTCTTTGACATTGCATAAATTCTTTTGATCGTTTGAAAACAAATAGGAAAGGTGCAGGTCTTGGGTCTTAGAGTTAAATGCATCATGTGGACTCAGCAGTGTTGAGTTCAAGTAATCAAGTAAGGATAGTCGTGTAGGTTGAGTTTATGAACAAAAACAGTATTTTGTTGTATTTCATTTATAGAGCTTATTCAAATTTCAACGTTCAGATTGTAAATATGGACTGTGACTCTATATTAAATTTCATTCAGTGGCGTTTTCGTTTCTTGTAAATCTGAATTCTTCTGTTTTCTCCAAATTATGAAACAAATCTTAGTAATTCGGAAGGTCGTTAAAACTGGGCCAACTTTGATAAATGGCCGTCTTAAGGCCTAAACCGGCCTGAACCCATGCAATTAGGCCTGAAAGGCACGAAAAGCCCAAGCTTTAGGGGTTGTACATTGTCAAAGATGACACGAACTTTGTATGATTTTGATATTCAAGCTAAGCTGTCCAAAACTTCAAATTTCACTCCTAATACCCGTTTTCTTATTCCAGCGATTCGTCTAAAAAAAAGTATACTTGTTTCAAACCTAATGAAATTTGGGAATGGATAAGCATAGCCTCCTTAAACAGTATCTTTTAAGTAACTAAAAATAGCGCGTTATCAAACCTGCTTCTTATTATTAGTGGCGTTTAACTAATATATAGTTCTGTTTCTATTTTCTGATTTCCTTAAATTTAGTGGTGTTTCATTAAATTGTATAAAATTCTCATTTCGCAATTGGCTATAGTGAGGATTGGCCAAAAGGGTTAAGTGATGAATAGGGCTAAATGTGGTCATAGCCCAAGTATCTTGTCCTTTAAGTTAGTGAACTTAATTTTAGACAAATCTCTACATATCCTCTAGAATACCCCTTTATTTTAAAATTTAGTAAGTAATCGAAAATTATTTCAAATTACCGTAACCTACACTCGGGAGTGGCAACTTGTGCCCCTGACCCTCAACACCGAACAATAAGTAAAATACACATTAGCAACCACGGGTGCATTTCATGTGACGTGTTTGCCGTGTGTTCAAAAATAACAAGTGCACGCCATCGTGACTTGTCTAAGATAAATCCATAAACGTCTTAATCGATCTTAAAACAAAAACGCTCCTCCAAATAGACAAAAAATAAAGAGTAATTGAATATCACCTCAAAACAGGCATTTCAAAACCGTCACGGCCCTAGTCTTGACTACGTAATCTACACTCGGGTGCAACAACTCATGTCCCCGACTTCAAATTCAAACTATATTAAAATCACTTGTTGCAATTGCGGTGCATTTCATGTGGCGTAATCGTAACATGTCCAAAAGTGTAATAAGTGCACGTTCTCGTGACTTGTTTTCAAGATAATTTCATACTTATCAAAAGCAGATAAATTTCAAAGAGTTTAAAATATGCAATAGGCTAAAACACGCAAATAATCAGATAATTTAGGCCAAATAATAATAGTTAAGCGACCGTGATAGAACCACGGAACTCGGGAATGCCTAACACCTTCTCTCGGGTTAACAGAATTCCTTACTCGGATTTATGGTCGCAGACAAATTTAACAGAGTCAAAATTCCTCGATTTTTGGGATTTCTAATAAACAAATGGTGTCTCGGAACACCGTAAAAAAAAATCGGGTGGCGACTCTAAAAAATAATAAGTAAATCCCAAATCCGAATAATGTCACTTAAAGTGGAAAAACTCCCTTATTACCCTTCATTAATCGGGGTAGTAAAAAAGGAGGTGTGACAGTATTTGCATGTATTTGTTGCAAAAATGAGAAAAGTTAAGTTCCTAGTAGGCTGTCGATTCACTGTTTTGTTATGTTCTTATTATCTTTTTTGAGTAATTGGTTACTAGTTCTCAATGCTCTTACAGTCAATGAGTCAAAGCATTAGGTAAGATTTGGGACAAGCATATAGTGACAGAGCAAAGTTAGGTCTGGATTGTAGAATTGCCTATTTGTTGATAGTTAATAAACTAGAAAAATGTTGATTATCCTATCGTATAAATACTCAGCATGTAACCAAGTGTGAATTCTATTGTTTGAATCTTTGTAACATAAATGGCTGATGAACTTGCTGCAAGTTTCATAACATCACTCTCAATATTGTTTGTTTAAGTAAATATTAAGAATCTCATATCTTTGAAATAGTTTAAACGGGGAGATTGTCTTAATAGAAAAATAGACTTAATGGTTTAAGTGAGTTCTTATATTTTGAAAGTTCTTATAGGTATCTACGTAGAGTGCATTTTGTTTATGCATTAATATTATCCTCTTGTCGAGCTTAAAGTGAAAGTTGATTAAGGGCACTGAATGCACAATTATTAACAGGTCGTAGGGATTTGAATTTGTTGATGAATCAATAGCTAATCATTTTTCCCAAATGACTTCCATAAATCATAACCTTACAACAATCTCAAATTAGTTTAAGAAAAATAACTCATGAACAATCGTAGTTTTCTTTAAATACATAATTAAATTATCATGACAATGGGTACGACTCCCGTGGCATAGTCGTGATACGTAACCTACATTCGGGTTTGCATTTTATGCTACTCGACTACAACTTCAAACAATAATTAAAAATCACGTGTTGTAAACCACGGGTGCATTTCATGTGGCGTGTTTACAATGTGTCCAAAAACGACAAGTGCACGCCATCGTGACTTGTTTCACGATAAATCCATAAAAATTAAAAAGTGGCTAAAAATTAAAAAGTCTAAATGCACAATAGGCTAAAATATGTAAATAATCAGATAATTTAGGCCAAATATTAATAGTTAAGCGACCGTGCTATAACCACGGGACTCGGGAATGCCTAACACCTTCTTCCGGGTTAACAGAATTTCTTACTCGGATTTCTGATCGCAGAAAACTTAAAACAGACACTACAACAAAAAGGGGCTTTAGCGGCAATACAAAACAGCTTTAGCAGCGATAACAATAGCCGCTATATCATTTAGCGGAAATTAGTATTTTGCCGTTGAAGCCGGGGTCGGCAAAGCCTTTAGCGCCTTTTCTCACAAAAGTTGGTAAAGGGTATTTTTATTGTCGCTAAAACCTAATATCTTTAACTGCAATTATTTGCATCAATTACAATGGCTACTAAATCCAAACCAAAACGGCTAATTATACTTTTTTAGCATCCATTACTATTGCCGCTAAATTCAAAATAATTGTCGTTAAAAGTTTTCATCTTTAACAGTAATTATTTTGTGACAATTAATATGGCCATAGTATCCCTTCTAAAAACATCTCAGTTTTCCTTTTTAGCGTCCGTTTTAATGGATAATATGTTTAACTAAATTGCCGCTAAAAGTCAATGCCTTTAATGGCAATTGATTTACATCAATTATAACGGTTGCAATATACCTTATGAAAATATCTTAATTTGCCCTTTTATTGTTCATTTTTTTAGCTGGTATATCCAACTAAATTAGCGCTAAAAGTCACAAGCGATAATAGCAATAGTTTAGCCACCATTAATAATAGTTACTACATTCGTCTACAATATGACCCAAATAATAAAATATATTAATTAAAAAATAATAATATATTTCATTAAATCTTAACAAACAAAAAAATGTACTAATAAAAAATATTAATGTCACAGTAACTTAATGTCACGACCAAAAACCCGGTTCAGGTCGTGATGGCACCTAACATTGAGGTTAGGCAAGCCAACATATGAATCCTTAGGAGAATACTACCCCAGAACTCGATACTCCAGTTATTTACAATTTATAACAAATATAATGCGGAATATAACAGCGATATGAGGTAAGGCCGTAGATACAAGCTGAACCACAGCTAGGACAAATATATACAACCCCGAAACCCAGCATAACTACAACAAGTGTGTGCCAGGACTAGTGTCACAGTGTCAACGGGCGGCTACATAGATACAATAACTGAAATATATATATACAAAAATACAAGCCGCAGTATGGAACAAAAGACTGAGCAAAATGAAACTAGAAGGCTCCAGAGGTGCTGTCAGGATGACGCCAAGAAGACAGCTCACCGTATGGAGCGACACCGCGATCAATATCTACCAGCGGACGGACAACCAGACGGACCAGCCTCAAGACCTGCACAATCAAGTGCAGAAAAAGAAAAGAAAGTGCAGCATGAGTACATATAAACAAATATGTACCCATCCCAAATCATATCCTCACCATATTGGCCCTCGGCCTCACTCAGTTAGAAACCTCTCTAAAAGCCACTCGGGCTATCAATAAAATGAGGCACTCGACCAAAAATATCATTTTATACCTCAAAATAGTGTAAATAAGAATGAGTACTGAAATCATTTTAACATAATATGACTTAGTGTAAATCATAAGTCAACACAGTGAGGAATCGCAGTAAAGCCACCAAGGGGTCCAAACACTTGGCACGAGGCCCAAATAATAAAATATCATATGATTTATAATCAAATACACAACATATTAGTTGCTACGGGACGGCCGAAGTCATAATCCCCCAACAGTGTACGCCACACACTCGTCATCTGGCATGTGCGCCACTCCAAAACACTTATTCAATGTGAAGTCCGGGGTTTCATACCATCAGGACAAGATTTACAGTCATTACTTACCTCAAAACGGACAAAGCTCTAGCCTGCGATGCTCTTGCCCCTCGATTATCACGCCCCAAAACCGAGGGGCGCGACCAGCGCCTAACTGAGTGACCTGGTCAAGCAAGTCTGATTAGCCTTTCCTACCCGACTCATTTCTCCCCGTGTTTATAGCATACATTGTTTACATTAGTTAGTAAGAGATAAATCAAAAGCATATATTTATAACATTAGGTCCATTTTCCTCTTTCACCGTTACCAACATTAGATCTTCCAAAACATACATGCTAATTACAATGTTCACAATATGGAATCACGATTACGATTAAATCCAACAACTACCCAAAATCTATATACATAACCCACATAAGTGTCTACGGAGCCTCTAAGAGTTCTAAGAAATATACATTGACCTGCCGGCAACAAGGCCCCAGCTATACCTTAAAAGGGACAACATATCCAAAAGAAGTCAACATGTAACTACACACGGCCCCGGGAGGAAATGGAGCTCACCAGAACTGCTGAAGGGAGGAAGAGAAGCACCAGTATCGACGATCGGCGCTACCTGCTACAGAACCACCTACATCCATTTAAAAGATGTAGCGCCCCCGGCAAAAGGGACGTTAGTACCATTGAATAGTACTAGTATGTATGAACAAACTTACTCCAGACAGGATAAACATCAACATGCAATGATACAAATAGAGACATCATATATCAATTCACAAAAGTAGGGGAAAACACAAATAAGAGTTACCATGTTTCTTATCTCGTTTTGCCATCTTTTGGTTAATGATCTTTTAAGTTCAAGTGTTATTATTATTATTACTGAACCACCGTGTCGTTGTCACACGGAGTCTGGTTTCGCCCGACCGGCTAAGCCATCCTTGGTGAGGCCCTCAACAACATCATAACTCTTATCATCACCGTGGCATGTTCACACGGAGTCCGGTATCGCACTGGCAGGATCCGGTCTCTCACCGGTGGAATCAATATCATATCTCAATTTCATGTCTCCATGTGTACGGCATGGAGTCCGATACCGGCCCGATCGGATAGGCCATATCACCCTGGGACATTCCCCGTCATTTCTTTGATCTTTTAGTTCACTTTTATCATCCTCCATCTTTTGATTCACATCTCATATCATTTCACTCTTTTGATTCATATTCATATCATTTCAATCCTTTGGTTCATATTTCACATCAATTCAATCCTTTGACATCTACCACAACCATCACATAAGAGGATTTGCACACATAGTAAGAGAAAGAACATAATGATCACAATTCATACACTCAAATAGCATAACGATATGGTAGTAACATAGAACGGCATAGAATCAAGAATTTCCCAACTTGACACATCAGGCACATAAATTCCATAGAGAATCAAACAATAGAATCATACCCGGAAAGTGAACACAAATAGGTTTCTCCTATGAAGATAAGAGTTAGCCATACATACCTCGATTTGGGATTTTTCTTTATATTTCTACCATAATTCACCGGACCTTCTAGCACCTTCAATCTAGTTCACAATGTGGCATATTTGAACTTAGAATTAGGAATAATGATCATGTCTTGAACTCACTTGAGATTTTTATCAAACACTAGGTGTTCCTCTAGATTAAATGGCCTCTTTTTTGGTGAAAGATTACTCTAACCCATTTCCCTTCACTAGATTATGACTAGTTGGTTACCTGCATGCAAGATTTCTACCCCCCATTTTCATGAACTCACCTAACCATGCTTCATTTTAACAAAATCTGGAAATTAAGGTTGGGGGTAGAAGCTTACCTCTTGTGGTGAAGAAAATGGTGTCCTACTCAATCAATTTCAGGCCTGAGTAGTGGTGGTGGATCAAATTGATGAAGTTGGGACTCTCTCTCACTAGAACCCACTCTCTCCTCTCTCTCTATTTTATCAGAAAATAGTAAAAATTATGAGGTATCGGTGTTATATTAGGCTGGGGGGTCGGGTTTTAAAAATTAGGAAATAGGATCCCCAATGCAGGTTTGCGGTCCGGAATGCGATCACATTCCGGTTATGCGGTCTGCAAACCTGCCGCATTATTGGCCTTCAGCTGAGCCAAAAAGAAAAGGAATCTACCCAGGTATGCAGCAACTATGCGGTCCGCATACCTGTTATGAGATCGCATAGTGCGCCGCATAACTCCCTTTGCAAAAACTCAGGTGCAATTATGTGACAACTATGCATACATGATATGTGATCGCATTTTGGGCCGCATGGTTGTCCTCAAAATGGACAGCAATTTGTCCAACTATGCGACCACTGTGCGGTCCGCATACCTAATATGTGATCGCATAGTAGATCTCATATTCACACAACTAAAAAAATTCTATCCTCTAAGTCCTGGGGTACTTTTCACTCCAAAAAGGTCCGATTTAAGAAATTCTATAGTTATATCAACATGGGGATCCATCCGGACATCGTTTTTAGTCAAAAGTTCTACGGGTCTTTACATCCCCCCCCCCCCACTTAAAATCATCCGTCCTCGAATGAGGATAGGGGTATTACTTGGGTTTGAAAACACTATATGCCAACCCCCAAATTTTCACTAACTCCGATTTTTTCTCCTAAAATTTCGCCAGAGTTTCTTTTGTAATTAGGCCTATCAACCTGTCAGAGAGCCCTGGAAACACACCTCAACGAATTCCACATAATTCAGTCACTTCAACAAATTCCACATAATTCAGTTAACACAGTAACACATAAATGTAGTACCAATTAAGGATTCATAAGAGAACGGGGATTAGGGGAGTGGGGTGGCTCTACACAATATGACATGCCATGCAATTATTTAGAGATAATCAACTTCATAAACGACTACCTGACTTATTCAAACAAATGGGGGTAGTTCTTTTTCATTTCAGTCTCCGCTTCCCATAAGGTTTCCTCGACTTGTTGATTCCGCCATAACACTTTAACCGAAGCAATTTCCTTGTTTCTCAACTTACGAACCATCCTATCCAGAATAGCAACTGAAGCTTCTTCATACGACAACTCTTCATTACCTTCAACGGTCTCAACCGACATGATGGTAGACGGGTCCCCAATCACCTTCTTTAACATGGACACATGAAACACTAGGTTCACCAATGACATTTCAGGGGGCAACTCCAGCCTATATGCCACCTGTCCTGTCCTCTGAGTGACCCTATACGGCCTGACATACCTTGGGCCCAGTATTCCCCTCTTTCCAAACCGCATGACCCCCTTCATGAGAGATACATTTAAGAATACCCAATCATCTACTTGGAACTCCAAATCCCTACGAAGAACATCCAAAAAAGATTTTTGACGGCTCTGAGAAGTTTTCAACCGTTCCTTTATGATTCTAACCTTCTCCATAGCTTGGTTCCCAAGATCCGGTCCCAACAGTTCGGCCTCTCCAACCTCGAACCACCCAATCGGAGACCTACACCTCCTACCGTACAAAGCCTCAAATGGTGCCATCTGCATACTAGCATGGAAATCGTTGTTGTAAGCAAATTCTATAAGTGGCAAATAATCATCCCAGCTACCCTTAAAATCAAGCAAACAAGCACGCAATATGTCCTCAAGTATCTGGATACTCCGTTCTGCTTGTCCATCAGTCAGCGGGTGTGTCCAAAATCGCCACAAACTGAACTCCCTAGGTCCAAAATGTGAAATAATACCCTAAACCATGTTTATATAGATGGAATGCTTCAGCACAGATCATATTTTCAATAAGCAACGTGATTTGCTTCAAGAATTTCATAAGAAATTATACTGCGTAATAGCAACGGGATATGCAATCCTAAGGGAGCACGGTACAATCTTTCTCAAGAATATCATACGGATTTTCCCCTACTTCGATTCGTTATTACGTGCTTTTTCGCAATTAACGCGTCTTAGAAGGATTGTCAAGATAATCGGTTCAGTTATATTAAGGCTATCCCTTCTTTGTTTTTGGAATGATCTACAAACGAAACGAGCGAATGCACAACTTCCATAAATGACTCTACGCATATAAATACTAGAGGTTCATATGTTCTTGATTTCTCATATGTCTTATTATTCTATCGTCTATTCATGGGTCTTAGAAAATACGTTGTCACGACCCCTAATCTAAACTAGACTTGATGGCGCCTATCATGGAACTAGGCCAGCCCATTTAATACTCAAAACATAAAGAATCCTTCGTTTGTATCATTACTAAACTGATAATCCATAAACGTTTTGCTTAATCATTTTTAAAACAAATAAAGCTATGCAATTCTAAGATCCCGGAGTCACTGGGTCACGAGCATCTAAAGAAAATGCATAAGTCTGACACAATATTCTAATACAACGTGAGTCTAGGCAATGCAACTACCACAAAGATAAGAAGGAGAAAAACATGGTTGCGGACGCATGCACCTACCTTGAAAAATCTCCGAGAGTCCCTAGACAGATAATCAGCTCACTCCTCCCTAGCACCTGGATCTGCACACAAGATGCAGGTAATAATGTGAGTACTCCAACTTAGTAGTAATGAAAGTAAATAAAGTCTGAGAACTACGAACCACATAAAACAAGTCATCAATCCACAGCAAATACGGTTCTTCCTTCAAAATCATAGGTACGATAATTCATAATGCTTAAAAACTGATTTCAGTAAAAATCCTTTGAAGTTATACCTTTCAACAGTTTCCATAGAAATTCAAGAAAAATTTAGTTAAAAATGATAGAAATCATAAATAGCCTCTCGGGCAAAAACATATATCATAAATCGCCCCTCGGGCATAACATCACTCAGGATCAATCGATCAGCATGCCCTCGTAGGAAACTAGGACATTTAATCTTTTGTATAAATTTGTATAATTTTACCAACTAGCATGCCTTGGTAGGTATTTAACCAACTTATCTGCTCTTGATATTTAATATTTTGTATAATTTTGGTAGGAAACTAGGACATTTTCTGAGTTTTATTGGATATTTTCAGGTGTCATGTGATTTGGAAAAGAAACGGAAGAAATCAAGTCAAAATGTGCAAAATTGATGAAAAATGACTGATGTGTGATACTCTTCGCGATCGCAAGGAATGGATAACGATCACAGAAGTCTGTAAAAGTGAGAATCGCGATCATAGAGCTTTTTATGCGGCCGCGATGAAGAATTTTGTGACCACCCCTGTGATGCTCTTCGCGATCGCAAAGTTAGGTCTGCGATCGCAGAAGTCTAGAACCTGACTCTATGCGACCGTGAAGTAATGTTCGCAATCGCAGAGGTCTAGAACCTGAGCCTACGCTATCACAATCATTTTCACGCGATCGCGATTCATAAAAACTAGGCGAATTCTGGGCAGTTTTGGCATTTCACGTTTTTATCCCCAAACCATTTTAATACACGACCTGGCAGATATTTTCAGTATCTTTGGTTTGGCATTTTTTTAGCATATTTTTGAGTTTTGAAGACAAGAGAGAACATTTGTGGAAGCTAAGGTTTGCACACACACTTGGGTTTTGAAGATTTCAAGCTTGTGGTTAAGGATTTCTTACCCATTTATGTTTATTGGTTCATTTTCTTGCTTTGTATTGAATATTTAAATGTGTAGTATTTATTTCCAACACTAAATCTTGTTTATGGAAATATTCTTGATTAAAGTGTGGATTAAATACCTTGTTGTGCTTATGTATTGAATGATTTTCATTTATTTATGAAGTGAGTCTTTGTTTCTTTAATTATTATTGTTCTTTAATGTTTCCAAAGGGATTAGATAACCCTAGGACTCTCCCATTAACTCCGAATTAACTTTGGAAAAGATAATTTGGGGTTGGGAAAGATTAATTAACAAGAACTTGAGGTTTTAACCCTCATTTTATAGATTCTACCTAGGAATATGATTGAACTACTTGTAGCCATATTTGGGTGTGCTTAATCTCTTAATTGAGTTTGTAATAATTCAATTAGGAATCCTTGTTAGTCTTCGAAAGAAGCTAATTAAGAATTATTATCCGTGGCTAATTAACATAAACTCGCTCATATTTGTAAAATCGTGAAATACATTGGACCGTTACTTGAGTGTAATTCCCGATGCATCCATACTTGTTGCCATTGATCATTTTACTTTCTTTCTAGGTTACTTTATATTTTTGCATTTAGTTATAAATATTTTCCAACCAAAAATCTAAGTGTTTGGCATTGCGCGATAAGTTATAATTCTCTTACATTCCTAATCGCCTATATATTTTTCTTTCTGGGATTCAACCCCAACCTAGTTGGGTTACTATATTTGACATCGATCAATTACACTATTTTAAGGTGTAATGTGAGCGTATCAAATTTTGGCGCCGTTGCCGGGGAACAATTGGCGTAATTTAGGTTGTTTGAGAAATAAGCATAAGTGCTTTGGTCCAAACTTGTAAATATTTTTGTAACTATTTTTCTTACCTTGGTCTATTTTTCTTGTTTGTTTCTTGTTTAGTTTCTTAATTTTTGATAAAACAAATGGCATCATATAATGAAAATTTATCGGATGGAAGTTGTTCATACTTTAATGACCCTTGTCCTTATTGTGGAGGACCACACTCGTGGCAAAATTGTTTAAATTCTCCTGGGGATGGATTGTGCGCACAATCTCCAACCCATGAGTGGACTATTTGTGATAGGTGTGGTTGCCAAAGTGGCATTGGGATGATTGTGTTTATTTGACCGTCCCTTCCCCAAGCCCCCACTATGATGATTCCACTTTTTGTGATGAAGAATTTAGGGGTGAGGAAGTGCAATAAATGGAGAATGAACTTGTCACGACCCCAAATACTAACTGGTCGTGATGGCACCTATCGTGAAACTAGGCTAGCCACTATCACATAACTACACATTTATTTTTATAAAATTTCTCAAAAATCATTAATAACCAGTATAAAATCTTCTAAGTCTTCAACAAAGCATAATATAATCTAACAGTCTAAAACCATTCCCCATAACTGGAGTCAACAGATCACGAGCATCTAAGAATAATACTAACACTGCTAATGTCACAAAAAAATGTCTCATAACAAAATACTAAATACTAATGAAAGAAGGGAAATGAAGAAGTTGTGGACGTTGGACAACTACCTCGAAATCCCAAATGATGACGCCGATTAGACTCAGATGATTACTACTCTGAACCAGTACCTGGATCTGCACACAGAGGTGTAGGGAGTAATGATGAGTACACCAACTCAGTAGTAATGAAATAAATCAAGTCTGAAGATAAGAATCACACAGTACCAAATATCAATTCACAAATAGTAAAAATACTGAGACTTAATAAAGTAAACATCTAGTACATATGTTTGAAAACCAGTTTCCGTAAAAATCCTTGAACAAGTATATTCTCAAATGTTTCTCAGTAAACTCCCAAAAATCTCAGTATGAAAAATGAAGTCAATCATAATCAAAAGCTCAGCAAAATATCATTATAAACTGCGCCACGGGCCAAATCATCACTCATAATCAGTCACTCAGCACCTCACCATCACTCAATAACAGTCATTCAGCACCTTACAGTCACTCATACCTCCCAATTACTCGTCACTCGGCACTCGCACTCAGTAGGTACCTGCGCTCACTGGGGGTGTACAGACTCCGGAGGGGCTCCTACAGCCCCAATGCTATAAACAGCCAAATCATGGCATCAATCTCTGAGGCACTCGTCCTCTCTCATATCGTAAATATCCACACAATATTGGCCCTCGGCCTCACTCAGTCAGACACTCTCAACATGTCACTCGGGTCATAAATAAATGGGGTTCTTGACCCAAAACAATATTTCATTTCAGGTAATAATAATATCAAAAAATCTGAGTGTGAAACAATTTAACCAGAAAGACTGAGTGTAAAACCATAATTACTACATGAGGAATATCAGAAAATAGCCCCCGAGGGGTTTATACAGATCGGCACAAGGCCCCAAACGTGGCTTACATCCCAAATATATCAAAAACATAGTAATATTATTTAACATATGATTTAAAAGCAGTCTAGCAATTCAATAGTTGCCTAGAAGGAACCAATTTCAAAATTCCCAATTCGTGCACACCCCACACTAGTCATCCAGTGTTTGCGTCACTCCAAAACAGTGAAAGGATGTAAAGTCCGGGGTTTCATACCCTCATGACAGGATTTAAAGACATTACGTACCTCAAACTAGCCCGAAAAGCTACTCTGCAACACGCTTTCCCCTCGAATCCACTTCCGAGTACTCCAAATCTATCAAGTTCAGATTTTTCACATCAAAATACGTTAGGGAGATGAAACCCAATCGAAAAATATCGACTTTAGGCACAATTCCCGAAATTAGCCAAAACCTGACCCCCGGGCGCACGTCTCAAAACTCGACAAAATTTATACCAAAATGATCCTCATCATCTCAAGAGTCTGTACGTATAACAAACGCTGAAATCGGAGTCCAAATGACCCCTCAAACTCAAGCCTTAGTTCTCCCTTTTTCCATTGATTTTCTCCAATTAACACTACTAATTAGGTCTGTAATCACATGTAATCGAGTTAATAACTCCAAAAACCTTGCCTTAATGAAGAACAATTGTTTTCCTAATCAAAAACCCTCAAAAAGCTCGGAACCCCCAATAACAATGGTGAAAAGGAGACTTAAAATCGCTAAGTCCTCTTTTTATACTTTCTACCCAAGCTTTTCGCACATGCGGCCCTTTTCCTTGCACCTGCGGTCCGCACCTACGCTCAAGACTACCGCACCTGCAGTTTTTCATTAACCAGATAAATTCTCGCACCGGCGGCCCAGGTGTCGCACCTGCAGCTCGCAGATGCGGCCAACACAACCGCTTCTGCGGGTTCTCTCCCACATGGTCTCCACCTCACCTGCGACCTTCCTGGTCGCTCCTGCGGCTCGCACCTGCAGTCGAATATCCGCAGGTGCGGGAATGACAGTAGCAGAAACACCAGCAGCTGATGCTGCATTTTTCAACTCAAGAAATCCCCGTTCACCATACGAAATCAATCTCGAGACCCTCGGGACCCCAACCAAACATACCAACACATCATAAATGATCATTCAAACTCAGTCTCACCCTTGGAACACCCAAAATAACATCAAACACAAAAAAATCACATCAAATTCAAGCATATGAACTTTGAAATTCCTAAATTACCAATGATGCCGAAACCATCCAAAACACATCCGATTGACCTGATATTTTGCACACATATCCAATATGACATTACGAACCTGTTCCAACTTCCGAAATTCCATTCCGACCCCAATAGCCTATTTTCCACTGCCGACCGGAAACCACTAAAAACTAACTTTCGCCAATTCAAGCCTAATTCTACATCGGACATCGTAAGACATTCTGAACACACTCCTAAGTCCCAAATCACCTAACGAAGCTATTCGAGCCATAAAATCTTCATTCCAAGATTGTTTACCAATAAGCCAACTCCCAGTTGGCTTTTCCAACTATAAGGCTATTTTTAGGGAATAAGCGTCTCAATTCCCACGACAACCATTATGAACTCGGGCCAACCAACTCCAACACATCCTAAACATTATAATCAATGTACGACAAGGCAAAAACAGTAATAATAATGCAGGTTCTACGGAACGACCGGCCGGGTCGTTACATTCTCTCCCTCTTAAACAAACGTTCGTCCTCGAACGGGTCTAGAAACATACCTGGCATCTCAAACAAGTGAGGATATCTGCTCCACATCTTCCGCTCGGTCTCCCAAGTAGCCTCCTCCACTGGCTGACCTCTCTATTGCACCTTCACTGAAGCTATATCCTTAGACCTTAACTTTCTACCTCATATGACATATCACCTTCAAGTTGCACTCTGCTGAAGTCTAGAACATGAGATGGGTCACCAATATACTTCCGGAGCATTGACACATGGAATACCGAATGAAAACTCGATAATCTAGGTGGCAAGGCAAGTCTATAAGCCACATCTACAATCCTCTAAAGCACCTCAAAAGTCCCAATGAACTAGGGACTCAGCTTTCCCCTCTTCCCGAACATCATAACACCCTTCATGGGTGACACCTTCAGCAAAACGTTCTCTCTTACCATGAAAGACACATCCCGGACCTTACGGTTCGCATAGGACTTCTTCCTAGATTGCGTCGTGCGAAGTCGCTCCTGAATCAACTTCACCTTCTCCAACGCATCCTGAACCAAATTTGTGCCCAATAGCCTAGCCTCACCCGGCTCAAACCAACCAACCGGAGATCTACACCTCCTGCCATAAAAAGCCTCATACAGGGCCATCTGAATGCTGGATTGGTAGCTATTATTATATGCAAACTCCATAAGTGGTATAAACTGATCCCACGAACCCCCAAAATGAATCACACAAGCACGCAACATGTCCTCCAAAATCTGAATAGTCCGCTCCGACTGCCCGCCGGTCTGAGGATGAAATGCAGTGATCAACTCTACTTGAGTACCCATACCTCTCTGCACGGCCCTCAAAAACTGAGACCTGAACTGAGTACCTCTGTCATAAATGATAGAAATTGTAACTCCATGCAACCGCACAATCTCCCTGATGTAGATACCAGCTAACCGCTCCGAAGTATAAGTAGTATTGACAGGAATGAAGTGCGTGGACTTGGTCAGTCGATCCACAATGACCCAAATAACGTCAAACCCATTCACAGTCCGTGGAAGCCCAACTACAAAATCCATGGTGATCCGCTCCCACTTCCACTCCGGAATATCTAACCTCTAAAGTAATCCACCTGGTCTCTGGTGCTCATACTTGACCTGCTGGCAGTTGAGACACCGTGCTACATACTCAAAAATATCTCTCTTCATCCGCATCAACCAATACTGTTGTCTAAGATCCTGATACATATTTGCGGCAACCAGATGGATGGAATACCGCGAGCTGTGGGCCTCTGCTAATATCAACTCTCGAAGCCCATCCACATTGGTCACGCAAATACGGCCCTGCATCCTCATAACCCCATAATCACCAATAGTCACATCTCTGGAATCACCTCGACAAACCCTGTCCTGAAGAACTAACAAGTGTCGGTCATCATACTAGCGTGCTCTAATCCGATCATAAAGAGAAGACCGGGAAGCCATGCTAGCTAATACCCACGGAGGCTCTGAAAAATCTAATCTCACCAACTGACCCGCTAACAACTGAACATCAAATGCTAAAGGTCGCTCTTCTGCTGAAAGGTAAGCTAGACTCCCCAAACTCTCGGCTCTGCGACTCAGGGCATCGGCCACTACATTGGCTGTCACGACCCAAATCCTAATTTAGGTCGCGATGGCGCCCAACAGCGGGGTTACGCCAGCCAACATGAATGACACTATGAGTTACCTTCCCCAGTTGCCTAACATTCCAACATTTACCAATTATTTTAATCAGATATGAATATGATAATAGCCTGCGATATGAAGTAAAACCATAAATACGTGAACCAAATGATAAGCATGTCTATATAATATATACAGCCCAAAAACCGAAAATATACGCTACGTGTGTGCCAGGAACTAGTCTCACGAGTGTCACGGGATACTATCGGAATATACAAGATACATATAGATACAAATCCACAGTCTGGATGAAATGGACAGGGAAAATAACAAAAGGAACTTCAGGGTGCTACTAGAAGGTCGCCAGGAAGAGCAGCTCACCGTGAAGTCAAATCACACAAATCAGTATCTAGCACCTGCCTAATAATCAGATGTACCAGCCTCCGGACCTATACAATCAAATACAGAAGGAGAAGAAGTGCAGCATGAGTACATAAATAAATATGTACCCAGTGAGTATCCCATCTAAACTCGAAGGAGTAGTGACGAGAGGTCGACTAGATACTCACTAAGGTCTAGCAATATAATATAAAAAGAGATATGGCTAAAGCAGTAGGCATGTGAAGCAGAAATCAACAAGTACATAAGCAAATAATGTAATCCAAGTAACAATTGAAATTGAAGTGCAAGTGCCAAATCATCCGTTTACACAATACCTATCAATCCCACTATAAGTGACTTAGACTCAAGTGATAAAACAATACCAGAACAAGACAACCGGCCGGAGTCAGAAGGGTGGTCATAAGGACTGAGGTCATAAGCTAACCTATGATCGCGAATCATACCTGTGACTCGCGTGCGGACTCAATAGTAATAAGCTAACCCACAATCGCGCATCATACCTGCGACTCGTGTGCTGACTTGATAATGATAAGCTAACCCACGATCGTGATCCAGTCTGCGACTCATGTGTTGACTCGATAATGATAAGCTTACCCACGATCGCGCATCATGCCTTTGACTCGTGTGCTGACTCGATAATAATAATATATAAGTTGACCCACGATCGCGCCTCCAGTCTGCGACTCATGTTCTGACTCGATAACAATAATATATAAGTTTACCCACGATCGCGCCTCCAGTCTGCGACTCGTGTGCTGACTCAATAACAAGTGCATATACATATATAGGAATATATGTGTACCGACTCAACAGTGAACTCAACAGGACCGTGCCAATACCACTGTAGCCAACTGTGATTGAAATCAAAATATTTCACCTTTCCATGTCATCTCAACCACAATCACAACTTACAATACATACAAGGTACGAATAAGGCACATAGAGGCATTCTCGTGAGTTCTAAAGCTACCCAACATAGCAATATAGTGGCCACGTACGGACTCTCGTCACTTGGTACGTACGCGGCCCCCACAACATGTATACATAGCGAATAAGGAACCTATGGGGACATTTCCCCCTTACAAGGTTGGAAAGGAGACTCACCTCGCGACGAAATCACCCTTCGAATCAAGGATGCGCCCGAATCTCCGAAATCTACCCTCGACGGCTCGCAACTAGCCATATATAGCGTAATTGAATCAATTTAAGTTCAAAGAAGAAGAATTAACCAATAAACCCAAAATTAGGCATTCTTGAAGGATTTTGGAATTTCGACCCCGGGCCCACACGTTCGGATTTCGAGAATTCTCGAAGGAATCACTTACCCGAAGCCTAATGATAATAATTACGTGATTTATACATGAATTCATGTCTTAGAATGGATAATTCACTAATTCTCCCATAAACCCTAATTTACTACCAAATTTCAAGAATTCATGAAGAGCTAGGAATTGATGTTAAAACTTAGTAACCATGGAATTTACTTACCTCAATAACAATGGTGGAAGGTTTCTTGAAGAGCTCTCTAAAGACTTGAGGAGGAAGATGAAAACGGAGGAAATAGGCTAAGTTCCGTATTTAATAAAACTGCCCAGTTATTCCTTCACTGCGATCGCGAAAAGGGCCCTGCGATCGCGAAGGCCAACTGGCCAGACCTCTGCGATTGTGGTAGAGGTCCTGCGATCGCGAAGAACAACTGTGCCCGACCCTGACTTGACACTATGTGATCACGAGGATGGGGATGCGATCACGAAGGCATAGAGTCCAGCCTTCCGCGATCGCAAAGACTGGGATGCGATCGAGAAGGACAAGGGCCCAACCTTCCGCAATCGCGAAGAACAATCAGCAGCCCAGCCAAATTCCTTCTCAGCGATCGCGACCCACCTTTTGCGATCTCGAAGAAGGAAACCAGACAACAAAAATCTGGTTTTTCCAACTTAGCTCCCGGGGGTCCAAAACTCAACCGAGCCCGTTGGGACCCTGTCCAAAAGCACCGACAAGTCTCTATTCATGATACGGACTCGCTCGAACTTCCAGAACGTGAAAAACAACAACGAAACTCAGAATCCAACCCCAAAACCAAATTGAATCAAACATAAGAACTTAAGATTCTAGAATTCACTTCAATGCACCGAATGGGCCTATACTACTCGGAAGGACCTCAAATTTTGCAGACAAGTCATAAGTGACAATACGGAACTATTACCGGTCCTAGAATTTCGTTCATACCTCGATAGCATAAAATCACGTCCCAAACCAAATTTCAAACATAAGGAAATCCTAATATCCATTTCGGGCGCCGAAATGCTCCCGAGTCATTGAAAACCCAAGTTGAACATACGCCCAAGTCCGAAATCATCATACGGAGGTACTGGAGCTGTCAGAACTCGATTTCGAGGTCGTTTGCTCAAAATGCTGACCGAAGTCAAACTTGGCCAAATAGGCCAACCTTAAAGAACCAGGTGTTCCTAAATCACTCAAACCATTCCCGAATCCCGAACCACCCGTCCCCGCAAGTCATAAAGCACAAATAGCCGCTATGGAAGGTTTCATTTAAGGGAACGGGGTCCTAATACACAAAACGACAGGTCGGGTCGTTACATTATCCCCCTCTTAAACAAATGTTCATCCTCGAACGGGTCTAGAATTGTACCTAGAGTGCTGAGTAGTTGTTGATATCTGCTTCGCGTGTCCTCCTCGGACTCCCATGTCGCCTCCTCAACTGGTTGGCCTCTCTACCGAATCTTAACATCAGAAACTGTCTTAGACCTCAACTGGCGGTCTTATCTATCAATAATAGCTACTGGCTCCTCCTCGTAGCCCAACTTCTCATCTAACTGAATCGTGTTGTAATCAACTACGTGAGAGAAGTCAACGTGATACCTCCGAAGCATGGATACGTTGAATACCGGATGAACTCCTGATAAGGCTGGAGGTAAAGCAAGCTCATAAGCGACCTCTCTGACTCGCCTCAACACCTCGAATGGACCTATAAACCTGGGGCTCAGCTTGCCCTTCCTCCTGAATCTCATGATACCCTTCATCGGCGAAACCTTCAGCATAACCTTATCTCCCTCCATAAATGCTACATCACAGGCCCGCTGATCTGCGTAACTCTTCTATCTAGATGGAGCTGTGCGGAGTCTCTCCTGAATAATCTTCACCCTATCCAAAGCATCTCTCACCATATCTGTGCCATAAAACTTGGCCTCGCCAGGCTCAAACCACCCGATAGGAGAACGCATCGCCGACCATATAAAGCCTCGAATGGAGCCATCTCGATGCTGGACTGATAACTATTATTGTATGCAATTTCCGCCAAAGGCAAGAATTGGTCCCACTGACCGCCAAAATCAATCACAAGCCCTGAGCATATCCTTAAAAATCTGAACTGTACGCTCTTCCTGGCCATCAGTCTGAGGGTGAAATGCTGAACTGAGGTCTATCTGAGTGCCCATCTCACTGTGCAAAGCTCTCCAGAAGTGCGAAGTGAACTGAGGACCTCGATCTGATATAATAGACACCGGCACACCGTGCAACCGAACTATCTCTCGAATGTAAATCTGAGCCAGCCTCTCTGTAGTATAAGTAGTAGCCACAAGAATAAAATGCGCCGATTTGGTCAATCTATCCACAATGACCCAAACCGNAGGAATGGGCATCTGCTAAAACAAGCCTCCTCTGGTGCTCGTACTTCACCTGCTGACAATTAAGACACCTAGCCACATACTGCACTATATCCTTCTTCATCCGCCTCCACTAGTAATGCTGCTTCAAATCACGATACATCTTCGTCGCTCCTGGATGAACAGAATATCGAGAGCTGTACGCCTCTGCTAGAATCCTCTCCCTCAGGCCATCAATATCAGGAACACACAATCGACCTTGGAGTCTCAGAACACCATCCTCGCCCAAGGTAACCTCCTTGGCCCTACCCTGGACCACCGTATCCCGAAGCTCTGCAAGACATGGATCATCAAACTGTCGAGCCTTAATCTCCCCCAACAATGAAGACTGAGCAACTACATGAGGCTCTGAAAGGTCCAATCTCACAAGGCGATTGGCCAAGGACTGAATGTCCAAGGCTAATGGTCTCTCCTCAGCTGCAATGTAGGCCAAGCTACCCACACTCGCTGCCCTCCTGCTCAAAGCATCTGCTACTACATTCGCCTTGCCCAGGTGATACAGAATAGTGAGATCATAGTATTTTAACAACTCAAGTCATCTCCGTTGCCTCAATTAAGGTCCCTCTGCTTAAACAAATACTGCAAACTGAGGTGGTCAGTGTAGACCTCACATGACACACCATACAAATAGTGCCGCCAAATCTTCAAAGCATGAACAATTGCCGCCAACTCTAAGTCGTGCACAGGATAATTCTCTTCATGAGCCTTTAGCTGGAGCGAAGCATAAGCAATAACCCTGCATCAACACACATCCCAACCCGACGCATGAAGCGTCGCAATATACAGTATACATCCCAGACTCAGAAGGCAATGATAGATTTGGTGCTGAGGTCAATGCTGACTTGAGCTTCTGAAAGCTCGCCTCACACTCGTCGGACCATCAAAACGGGGCATTCTTCTGAGTCAATCTAGTAAATGGAGCTGCAATAGAAGAGAATCCCTCAACAAATCGTTGATAATAGCCTGCTAGACCCAGAAAACTCCTGATCTCTGAAGCTGAAGTAGGACGCGGCCAACTCTGAACTGCCTCAATCTTCTGCGGATCAACCTTGATCCGTCTCCGGATAACACATGCCCTAGAAATGCCACCGACTTCAACCAAAATTCGCACTTGGAGAACTTAGCATATAGCTTCTGCTCTCGCAATGCCTGAAGCACAACTCTCAAATGTTGCGCGTGCTGACCAAGGCTCCGTGAGTAGATCAATATATCATCAATGAAAACAATAACGAAGGAGTCGATAAACGGCTTGAACACCCTATTCATCAAGTCCATAAATGTTGCTGGGGCATTAGTCAAGCCAGACATCACTAGAAACTCATAATAGCCATATCTGGTGCGAAATGTAGTCTTCGAAACATCAGAAGCCCGAATCTTCAACTGGTGATAACCCGATCTCAAATCAATCTTAGATAACACCCGAGCACCCTGCAACTGTTCAAACAAATCATCAATGCGCGGCAGAGGATACTTTTTCTTGATGGTCACCTTATTCAACCGACGATAGTCAATGCACATCCACATAGACCCATCCTTCTTTTTCACAAATAAGACATGAGCACCCCATGGTGACACAATCGGCCTGATGAACCCCTTTGCCAATAACTCCTCAAGCTTCTCCTTCAACGCCTTTAGCTCCTTAGGAGCCATACGATAAGGGGGAATGGAAATAGGCTGAGTATCTAGAGCCAAATCATACAGAAGTCTATATCTCGATCTGGAGGCATGCCTGAAAGATCTGAAGGGAACACATCTGGAAAATCTCGAACAACAGGCACTGAATCAATGGTAGGAGACTCGGCGGTGGTGTCCCGCACAAAATCAAGGTAAGCTTAGCAACCCTTCTCGACCATGTGTCGAGCCTTCATATACGAAATGACCCGACTGAATGCACTAACTGAAGAACCCCTCCACTCTAAGATCGGTGACTCAGACATGGCTAATGTAACTATCTTGGCATGGCAATCCAACACAGCATGATAAGGAGATAGCCAATCCATGCCCAAAATAACCTCGAAATCAACCATATCGAGCAATAACAGGTCCGCTCTGGTCTCAAGCCCACAGAAGGTAATCACACAAAATCGGTAGACCCGGTCTACTACCACAGAATCGCCCACAAGAGTGAACACATACAAAGGAGAACCCAAGGACTCATGAGGAACATCCATAAAATTAGCAAATAATGCGGAAACATATGAGTATGTAGACCCTGGATCAAATAACACTGAAGCCTCCCTACCACAGACTGAAATAATACTTGTAATCACGGCGTCTGAGGCCACTACGTCTGATCTAGATGGAATAACATAGAATCTGGATGTAGCACCTGAATACTGAGCTCCCCCACAACAAACTGGAGTTGACTGACCCCCTCCTAACTGGCCTCCCCCTCTAGGATGGCCCCTGCCAACCTAACCCCTACCCCTAGGTGGTCAAACTGCTGGTGCTGTAATCATAGGCTGGTGACTCTGCTGCACGGCCTTGCCCCGATAGTGGGGGAAATCCCTCCTCATGTGGCCTAAGTCCCCACACTCGTAGCATCTCAAATGTGACATATCCTGCTGTCCTATGGAGTAAGAGTCCCGAATGGCCGGAGTGCAATGAGAATCATCTGACACAGCACTGAAATAGGAACCGGAGGATTTCTGATGGCTGGAGTAACCACTGGATGAACTTTGGATGGCTGGAGGACGGTAGGAGCGCTCTGTCATGGCGCTGAACTGAGGCCTCGCTGGAACACCCCTGGGAGGTAGTGGAGGTGTTGTATATGAAGGCCTACTGAACTGACCGCCTCCGAACTGACCCCTGCTCCAAGCTGGAGCACCCCTGAAGTCACCTGAGAATCTGGCCCTCTTGTCCTGCTGACCCTGCAGACCTGCTCCCTGCTCCTCAGTCGGTAACCCTCAATCCGTCGAGCTATCTCGACTACAAGCTGGTACGGGGTACCCATCTCTACCTCTCTGGCCATAGAGGTCCTTATACCTGGATGTAAGCCTGCCACAAACCGCCGCACCCTCTTGGCATCAGTGGGCAATATCATGAGAGCATGGCAGGATAACTCTGAAAACCTCACCTCATAATCCGTCACAGACATCTTCCCCTGCTCTAACCGCTCAAACTAACCCCGAAGCTCCTCCCTCTCAGACGGCGGAATGTATCTATCCAGAAATAGCTGAGTAAACTGACTCCACGTGACAGGAGAAGAATCCACTGGCCTGCTAAGAACATATGACTGCCACCAGCGGCGAGCTCGACCCTCAAGATGAAATGTAGGTAAGTCTACCCCATGCGACTCCAAAATCCTCATGTTATGCAGTCTGTCCCTGCACCAGTCAATGAAATCCTGGGCATCCTCACCCCGCTCACCCCCGAAGACTGGAGGGCAAAACCGGGTCCATCTATCTAGCATCTTCTGCTGGTCGCCCTCTGCAACTAGCCTGGGATCTGGCTGTGCTGCTATAGGCTGAACTCCACCCACGGGCGGTGTACCTAGAGCGTGATGTCTGCTGCCTCTCCGGTGGCCTGAGCGGTAGGGGTTTGAACTCCCCCTCCTGCCTGGCAAATGGCAGGATCTGCTGGTAGTACGCCTACCTAGGACGTGGTGTCCAGGAATCTCAACATGCGGCCCATGACCTCCTTGAAGCCTGGCACCATCATAAAGTCCGTTGGAGTAGGAGCAATGGGAGGCAACTCATCCCGCTCCTCGATAATAGGATCCTCAAGTGGTGCAACTGGTACAACTCTAGGATGCCCTAGTACCTTGCCTCGAGCAGGTGCCCTACCACGGCCTCAAGCGGCGCGGGTAGCAGCCTCTCCCGGATCAGGAACATGAGAAGCACGCGTCCTCACCATCTATGAGAGAGTAGAAGATCAAATTTGAGTACATCATCGGTTGCACAATAGGATATGAACAAAAAGGAGTTTCTTAACACCTTATAGCCTCCTAAAGATAAGTACAGACGTCTCTGTACCGATCCGCAAGACTCTACTGGGTCTGCCCGTGAATCGTGAGACTACGTGAACCTAAAGCTCTGATACCACGTTGTCACGACCCAAATCTTAATTTAGGTCGCGATGGCGCCCAACAGCAGGGTTACGCCAGCCAACATGAATGACACTATGAGTTATCTTCCCCAGTTGCCTAACATTCCAACATTTACCAATTTTTTTAATCAGATATGAATATGATAATAGCCTGCGATATGAAGTAAAACCATAAATACGTGAACCAAACGATAAGCATGTCTATATAATATATACATCCCAAAAACAAAAAATTATACGCTACGTGTATGACAGGAACTAGTGTCACGAGTGTCACGGGCAACTATCAGAATATACAAGATACATATAGATACAAATCCACAGTCTGGATGAAATGGACGGGAAAAATAACAAAAGGAACTTCAGGGTGCTATTAGGAAGTCGCCAGGAAGAGCAGCTCACCGTGAAGTCAAATCACACAAATCAGTATCTAGCACCGGCCTGATAATCAGATGTACCAGCCTGTACAATCAAGTACAGAAGGAGAAGAAGTGCAGCATGAGTACATAAATAAATATGTACCCAGTGAGTATCTCATCTAAAATCGAAGGAGTAGTGACGAGAGGTCGGCTAGATACTCACTAAGGTACAGCAATATAATATAAAAATAGATATGGCTAAAGCAGTAGGCATGTGAAGAAGAAACCAACAAGTACATAAGCAAATAATGTAATCCAAGTAACAATTGAAAATGAACTGCAAGTGCCAAATCATCTGTTTACACAATACCTGTCAATCCCACTATAAGTGACTCAGACTCAAGTAATAATACAATACCAAAACAAGACAACCGGCCGGAGTCAGAAGGGTGGTCATAAGGACTGAGGTCATAAGCTAACTCACGATCGTGAATCATACCTGTGACTCGCGTGCTGACTCAATAGTAATAAGCTGACCCACGATCGCGCATCATACCCGCGACTCGTGTGTTGACTCGATAATGATAAGTTAACCCACGATCGCGCATCCACTCTGCGACTCATGTGCTGACTCGATAATGATAAGCTGACCCATGATCGTGCATCATGCATGCGACTCGTGTGTTGACTCGATAATAATAATATATAAGCTGACCCACAATCGCGCCTCCAATCTGCGACTTGTGTGCTGACTCAATAACAATAATATATAAGCTGACCCACGATCGCGCCTCCAGTCTGCGACTCGTGTGCTGACTCGATAACAAGTGCATATACAAATATAGGTATATATGTGTACCGACTCAATAGTGAACTCAACGGGACCGTGCCAATACCACTGTATCCAACTGGGATTGAAATCATAATATTTCACCTTTCCATGTACTCTCAACCACAATCATAACTTACAATACATACAAGGTACAAATAAGGCACATAGAGGCATGCTCGTGAGTCTTAAAGCTACCCGACATAGCAATATAGTCGCCACGTACGGACTCTCGTCACTTGGTAAGTACGCGGCCCCCACAACATGTATACATAACGAATAAGGAACCTATGGGGACATTTCCCCCTTACAAGGTTGGAAAGGAGACTCAACTCGCGACGAAATCACCCATCGGATCAAGGATGCGCCCGAATCTCTGAAAGCTACCCTCGACGGCTCGCAACTAGCCAAATATAGCGTAATTGAATCAATTTAAGTTCAAAGAAGAAGAATTATCCAATAAACCCAAAATTAGGCATTCTTGAAGGATTTTGGAATTTCGACCCCGGGCCCACACGTTCGGATTTCGAGAATTCTCGAAGGAATCACTTACCTGAAGCCTAAGGATCATAATTACATGATTATACATGAATTCATGGCTTAGAATGGATAATTCACTAATTCTCCCATAAGCCCTAATTTAGTACCAAATTTCAGGAATTGATGATTTAGAAGAGAGAATTAGCTAGGAATTGATGTTAAAACTTAGTAAAACCATGGAATTTACTTACCTCAATAACAATGGTGGAAGGTTCCTTGAAGAGCTCTCTAAAGACTTGAGGAGGAAGATGAAAATGGAGGAAATAGGCTAAGTCCCGTATTTAATAAAAATGCCCAGTTATTCCTTCACTGCGATCGCGACAAGGGACCTGTGATCGCGAAGGCCAACTTCCCAGACCTCTATGATCGCGGCAGAGGTCCTGTGATCGCGAAGAGCAACTGTGCCCGGCCCTGACTTGACACTATGCGATCGCGAGGATGGGGCTGTGATTGCGAAGGAATGGAGTCCAGCCTTCCGCGATCGCGAAGACTGGGATGCGATCGCGAAAGCCAAGGGCCCAACCTTCCGCGATCGCGAAGAACAATCAGCAGCCTAGCCAAATTCCTTCGCCGCGATCGCGACCCACTTTCTGTGATCGCGAAGAAGGAAACCAGACAGCAAAAATATGGTTTTTCCAACTAAGCTCCCGGGGGTCCAAAACTCACCCGAGCCCCTCAGGATAGGGCTGTTCATTTGGATCGGATATCCGAAATCCGAACCGATCCATTCAATTTCGGATTTTGGATTTCGGATTGGACCGGATTTCGGATTGTGTTTATAAAAATTTTGGATTTCGGATCGGATTCGGATTGGTATATTTTAATCCGATCCGATCCGAAATCCGAAATTATTAGGCAATGTATAAATACTACACTTTAATTTCGGATAGTCAGTATTTTCTTTACATCTTCCTCCAAGTTATTACCTTTACAATTGCTAGAGTTAGCTATATTGGCACCATAGTACTCTCATAATTGTATAAACATGAATTTTTCTTAATNCATGAATTTTTTTTAATACATTGCCTCTTTTACAAAGAAAATATACATATTAGTTTGCAACATTGAGGCATTTGCGATCCGAAATCCGATCCGATCCAAACTTTAAAATCCGAATCCGATCCGATATAATTCGGATCGGATTCGGATTGCATATTCTAGAATCCGAAATCCGAAATCCGAATCCGAAATGTGCTAAATCCGATCCAATCCGATCCGTGCACAGCCCTACCTCAGGACCCTGTCCAAAAGCACAGGCAAGTCTGTATTCATGATACGGACTCGCTCGAACTTCCGAAACGTGAAAAACAACAACGAAACTCAGAATCCAACCCCTAAACCAAATTGAATCAAACTTAAGAACATAAGATTCTAGAATTCACTTCAATGCACCGAACGAGCCTATACCACTCGGAATGACCTCAAATTTTGCAGACAAGTTATATGTGACCATACGAAACTATTCCCGATCCCGAAATTTCGTTCGGACATAGCATAAAATCATGTCCCAAACCAAATTTTAAACATAAGGAAATCCTGATTTCCATTTCGGGCGCCGAAATGCTCCCGGGTCATTGAAAACCCAAGACAAACATACGCCCAAGTCCAAAATTATCATACGGAGCTACTGGAGCTGTCAGAACTCGATTCCGAGGTCGTTTTCTCAAAATGCTGACCAAAGTCAAACTTGGCCAAATAGGCCAACCTTAAAGAACCAGGTGTTCCTAAATCACTCAAACCATTCCCGAATCCCGAACCACCCGTCCCCTCAAGTCATAAAGCACAAATAGACGCTATCGAAGGTTTCATTTAAGGGAACGAGATCCTATTACGTAAAATGACCGGTCGGGTCGTTACATTGGCCTTCCCCGGATGATACAAAACAGTGAGGCCATAATCCTTGAGAAGCTCTAACCACCTCCTCTGATGCAAATTCAAGTCCTTTTGCTTAGGAAGATACTGCAGACTACGATGATCGATGAAAATATAACATTGTACCCCAAACAAATAATGGTGCCAAATCTGTAAAGACCCGTAAAATTTCTTGCTTAAAATAATGCCCGAATAAGTCCCCGAGTTGTTATCTCTGAGGAAATTCTTAAAACGGACCTTGATTTTTATAAACGTACCCCGGGAATTGGAAGAACTTAATTTTTCCATAAATTGAGTGTTATGCGATGCACCATGCGATCGCATAACATGTATGCGGACCGCATAGTGGTCGCATACACGGGAAGATCGCTGCCCAACTGAAGGGGTGTTATGCGACGCATAATGCGATCGCAGAACGTGTATGCGGACCGCATAGTGGTTGCATACCCGGGCAGAATGTTTTAAAAATTTGGCCCAACTAGGGGCCATTTTGCGGTCTAATATGCGGACCGCATGTCAGGAATGCGATCGCATTCCTGACCGCATATTCGAAACGGTCTTTTAATTTTCTAAATTTTTATATCCGACCCCAGTTTCATTTAACCCCTGCCCCCTTTCATTTTAACAAGTTTTCAGAACAAAATAGAGAGAAGTAAAGGAGAGTTCTTGAGAAAGGAAGTGGTCCTCCATCAAAGTGATTTTCAAGGTCTCTCAGGTCTGGTAATTCGAGTGAATATCCTTCTTCCCCATTCTAGCAGGTAAGGGTTCCCAACCCCTTTTTTTTCTTCCATTAATTTCCTGGGTTTTTTTTAACAAAGGGAGGATTGGCCTGGATTGATTCTTAAAAATATTAGCTAATACCTTACATGCATGTTTAATAATGGTGCTAATCTAGTAAGAGGGAGTGGGTTGGGGTAAACTTCACAAAGATAGGGTTGGTAATCTAATGGGTTCACATAGTGTTTGACAAAATGCTTGAGAGAGTCCGAATTGCATGCATGACTTCAAAATTCTGAGTTGAATATGTCTAATTGTTAACTAGATTGACGGTATTAGTCGGTTCGGTGATTGTGATTTAAAGTTGAAAAGGGAAACTCGACTCCATGTATGTATGGCTAACTTTAATCTTTGTAAAATCACTTGTGGTGTTCGAGCATACGGTACGTGTATTGTTATAAA
>ML288693.1:34488-79460 GCA_005239495.1 Nicotiana undulata
AATTGTGGAACTTTCATTGTATATCTTTCTATGTCTTGTGCAGTAATTGTGTGACTCTCTGTCTGTCTCTTGCCTGTGCATTATTGACTTTACTTAGAGTAAAGTTTGTTCTTGCATACCAGTACAATTCAAATGTACTGACGTCCCTTTTGCCGGGGGCGCTACATTCTTGTGATGATTGTAGGTGGCTCTATAGCAGGTACTTCAGCACACCGACAATATTGCCTCCTCTTCGTCCTATCAACTATTTTGGTGAGCCCCTCTCCTCTCGGGGCCCAGTGTGGTTCATGCCACCTTTCCTCCGAATTCTTATTTTGGTACTTGTGTAAGGTATAGCCGGAGCCTTGTTACCGGCAAGTATTGTATAACTCCTTCGTACTCCTAGAGGCTCCGTAGACAGGAATTGTGGGTTATGTACTTATGTATTTTGAGCAGTATGACTTGTAGACCACGTAAAGTAGACTGTGTGTTCTGTGTATTTGTAAGTATTGTATCACTTGTTGGAAACGACAGACTTCTATGGTTTAATTTCAGATTGTAAGAATGCGTCTTAATTATAATTGAATAATGCACAACGGAAACTTCGGGGTAATACGTGGGAGGGAAAAAGGAATCCAGGTCCTCTTGACTGGGACTACCTGGTCGAGTGCCGGTCGTGTCCCTTGGTTTTGGGGCGTGACAAACTTGGTATCAGAGCCTAAGGTTTTAAAAGGGTCCTAGGATGTCTCGGAGCCGTGTCTAGTAGAGCCCTTCTTATCGGTGTGTTGTCGACCACATTTATAATTAGGGGGCTACACGGACATTTAGGAAATTACTCTTTTCATTGTTATTCTATATCGTGAGGTGAAGTGGAGAGTGAAAATGTCCTTGTCTAATTCGTGCTTTGTTCCGAAATTTTTCAGCAATGGCCCCAAAAAAGAGAGCTCGACTCAGCCTTGAGGCCAATGCCACCCCAAGTGTGGCTGTGAATCATATACCTGGTAGTGCGGGTGAGAGTGACTCCCCGGCTTTGAATTTGCCAGAACCTTCTATTCCAGATCAAAGCATTCATGTTCCTGCGGCGGCGGAGGGTGCTGCAATCCCTCCCGCTGACATTCTTGATCCCTCCACGGTTCCAGCTTCCGGTCCTGGTACGTCCGAGGGGGACCTCAGAGAAGCTATTCATATGTTAACTCAGTTGGTGGCCGCTCAGGACCAAAGATCTCATGCTACCCCTGCGTCCTCTAGCGGACAGGGAGATTTCGCCGGCTCCAGAGTCAACCAGTTTTTGCGGTTGGCCCCTCTAGAGTTCTCAGGTGCGGATCCAGAGGCCGATCCACAAGATTTTCTTGATGAGATGTGCAAGACCCTTCGGGTGTTGAAGGCTACAGGGACAGAGGGGGTTGAGTTAGCTTCGTACAGGCTGAGGGGAGCGGCATATTCCTGGTTCGAGATGTGGGAGGGTTCCCGTGGAGAAGGAAATCCTCCGGCTAGATGGAGCGAGTTCGTGGATGCGTTCATGGATCACTTTTTGCCTGCCGAGACTGTGGCAGCCCGTGCTACTGAGTTTGAGGTCCTCAAGCAGGGCAGTATGAGTGTTTGGGAGTACCACATGGAGTTCGTAAGGTTGTCCAAGTATGCTCCCCAGTTAGTGTCGACCATGGATGCTCGAGTTCGACAATTTGTTCAGGGTCTCAGTCCTTTGGTTGTGAATGAGGCTGCTACAGCGGCTTTGCACTCGGACATGAATTATGGGAAGATTGTGGGATTCGCCCATGCTACGGAGGCTAGAAAGCTGAAGATACGGGCAGACAGAGAGAGTAGCAGCAGAGCCCGATCGGTGGGTCATTCAGGGAGCGCAGTTTTAGGGGGGAGACCAGTTCAGGGGAGGGGGCCATCAGGGCCATCCCAGTTTTATGCTTATTCTTCAGCTAGTGCACCGTTATTCGTACATCGTCATCAGCCGAATAGTAATTGGAGATCAAGACCCGACAGCAGGAGACCCCATTAGTCAAGTCATCCCGGAGGAAGGTTCCAGCAGTAGGGGAGGGATCTGTGCCCTCAGTGCGTAGGGTTCCGTACTGAGGCCTGTTATTTGGATCGCCTGATATTCCACAGGTGTGGGGTGAGGGGTCATCTTCAGCGGGATTGCCGTGCGCCCAGTCAAGGCATGGGTAGGGGGTTTGCCCAGTCATCCGGCTCTTCAACCGCCACATCTCCAGTGCATCCTCTAGCTCCAGCAGGGCGTGGTGTAATTAGGGGTGGGACTCGTGGTAGAGGCATACCCAGCCGATTCTGTGCTTTAAGTGGTCGCCAGAACGCGGAGGCTTCCCCAGATGTTGTCACAGGTATTCTGAATGTTCAAGCACTTGATTTTTATGCTCTTATTGATCTGGGGTCCTCCTTGTCCTATTTTACCCCGTTTATTGCTTCAAGTTTTGGGATAAACCCGAGCAGCTTCATGAGTCATTCTCCGTATCAACTCTGGTTGGTGATTCTATCACAGCACCGCGAGTCTATAAGAATTGTGTTATCACGGTATGTGGTCACGTTACCATGGCCGATCTTATTGAACTTGAGATGTTAGACTTTGATATTATTATGGGAATGGACTGGCTTTATTCGTGCTTTTCCAAGCTCGACTGTCGAATGAGAGTCATGAGACTCGAGTTTCCTAATGAGTCGGTTATTTAATGGAAGGGGACTGGTGTGGTGCCAAAAGGTAGGTTTATATCCTGCCTTAAGGCCTCGAAGATGATTAAGAAGGGGTGTATCTATAATTTGGTCCGGGTCGCAGACACTGCTTCAGAAGTGTTGGCCCCCGAGTCCGTGCCAGTCGTGAATGAGTTTCTTGAAGTATTTTCGGACGAGCTTACAGGGATTCTGCCAGATAGAGAGGTTTATTTTGGGATTGATGTACTACCAGATACGCAACCAATATCTATTCCACCATACAGAATGGCGCCGGCAGAGTTAAGGGAGTTAAAGGAGCAGCTGAAGGATCTATTAGATAAGGGATTCATTCGGCCGAGTGTGTCGCCGTGGGGTGCTCCGGTTCTTTTTGTCAGGAAGAAGGATGGGTCGCTTAGGATGTGTATTGATTATCGGCAGCTCAACAAAGTCAGTATCAAAAAGAAGTATCCATTGCCTCGAATAGATGATTTGTTTGATCAATTACAAGGTGCGAGGTTCTTCTCCAAAATTGATTTACGGTTTGGGTATCATCAGTTGAAGATCAGGGAGCAGGATATTCCTAAGACCGCCTTCAGGACTCGTTATGGTCATTTTGAATTTCTGGTAATGTCCTTTGGGCTGACAAATGCTCCACCAGCTTTTATGGATCTTATGAATCGGATTTTCAAGCCATTTATAGACTCCTTCGTGATTGTTTTTATTGATGACATCCTTGTCTACTCGCGGAGTCGGGAAGATCATGCTAATCACCTTAGAGCAGTCCTACAAACTCTTCGTCATCACCACTTGTATGCTAAATTTTTGAAATGTGAGTATTGGCTAGAATCAGTCGCGTTTTTGGGTCATGTTGTTTCCAGATAAGGGATTCAGGTTGATTCCCAGAAGATCGCAGCAGTGAAAGATTGGCCTAGACCCACGACCCCGACGGAGGTTCGCAGTTTCTTGGGCCTAGCTGGGTATTATCGGAGGTTTATGGAGGTATTCTCTACCCTCGCCTCCCCATTGACTAAATTGACAAAGAAATCAGTGAAGTTCCAGTGGTCCGACGCTTGTGAGAAAAGTTTTCAGGAATTGAAGTCGAGATTGACTTCGGCACCGGTATTGACCTTGCCAGAAGGTACAGAGGGATTTGTGGTTTATTGCGATGCTTCAAGGGTTGGTTTGGGGTATGTGTTGATGCAACGTGGGAAGGTCATAGCGTATGTTTCAAGGTAACTCAAGAATCACGAGAAGAATTATCCGACGCATGATTTGGAGCTCGCGGCTGTGGTGTTTGCATTAAAATTTTGGCAGCATTATCTTTATGGAGTCCACATAGATGTGTTCTCAGACCACAAGAGTCTTCAGTATTTATTCAAGCAGAAGGAACTGAATCTAAGAGAGCGGAGTTGGTTAGAATTGCTTAAGGATTATGATATGAACATCTTGTACCATCTAGGAAAGGCGAATGTGGTGGCTGACGCTCTCAGTCGGAAGTCTATGGGTAGTTTGGCTCATTTGAAAGCGGATCAGAGGCCCTTGGCTCAGGAGGTTTATCAATTGGCCAGCTTGGGGGTTTGTCTTTCGACCTCAGGCGAAGGGGAAGTTATGGTGCATAATGGGGCAGAATCGTCACTTGGAGCAGAAGTCAAGGAGAAGCAGTTTATTAATCCAGCATTAGCACAGTTGAAGGAGGTAGTTCTGAATGGCAAGATTTCGGCATTTTCACTCGGCAGCAATGATAGAGTGTTGCGATGTCAAAGTAGGCTATGTGTTCCAGATGTAGATAATATTCGGGAAAGGGTAATGGCGGAGGCTCATAGCTCCCGGTATTCTGTGCACCAAGGTTCTACGAAAATGTACCATGATCTCCGGGAAATTTATTGGTCGAGCGGTATGAAGAGGGATGTGGCGAACCGTGTATCCAAATGTTCGAATTGTCAACAGGTGAAGGCCTAGCTTCAGAGGCCCGGTGGGTTAACTCAACTTATGGAAATACCGACATGTAAATGGGAGATGATCAATATGGATTTCGCGGTAGGGTTACCTCGCACTCAGCACAAGTTCGACTCGATTTGGGTAATAGTGAATCGACTCACGAAATCAGCTCACTTTTTGCCAGTCAAATCTACCGACACAGCGAAGCGCTATGCCCAATTGTACATCAAGGAGATAGTTAGACTTCATGGCACTCCAATTTCTATTATCTCAGATCGGGGGGCCCAGTTTACAGCTAATTTTTGGCGGAAATTCCAGCAAGGTTTTGGTACTCAGGTAAATCTCAGCACGACTTTCCATCCACAGACTGACGGTCAGGCAGAGCGGACTATTCAGACGCTCGAAGATATGCTACGGGCTTGTGTTTTAGACTTCAAGGGTAATTGGGATGATCATTTGCCTCTTGTCGAGTTTGCTTATAATAACAGCTTCCATGCTAGTATCCGAATGGCCCCGTTTGAGGCATTGTACGGAAGGATGTGTAGATCTACGATCGGATGGTTCGAGGTTGGTGAAGCGGAATTGTTAGGACCAGATCTTCTGCACCAAGCTATGGAAAAAGTTAGAGTCATTCAAGAGAGGATGAAAACTGCTCAGAGTCGTCAGAAATCCTATGCGGACATTCGTCGAAGGGAATTGAAGTTCCAGGTAGATGAATGGGTGTTCTTAAAGGTGTCCCCCATGAAGGGAGTGATGCGATTTGGGAAGAAAGGGAAGTTGAGCCCAAGGTACGTCGGGCCATATCGGATTGCTAAAAGGATAGGACGGATGGCTTATAGGTTAGAATTGCCCCATGAAATGTCATTAGTGCACCCAGTGTTCCATGTGTCTATGCTGAGGAGAGTGGTTGGAGATCCATCCGCCATCATGCCAGTTGGGACTATTGANTAAAGAGATTGCTTCTGTTAAATTGTTGTGGCAGAGTCAACGAGTCGAGGAAGCCATGTGGGAAACAGAGAAAGAAATGAAAGAAAAATACCCTCATCTGTTTGATCAAGTGTAGTAGTGATCGTGCAAATTATGGTTCCAAGGCAATTTGATGTTGTACTCAGACTCGTGCCAAGGCACCCCATTTTTCTTTCCTCTCCTAATTGCCTCATTGTTGTAACTTTCCAATGCGTGCTAAAACTGTATACAAAGTTGTTAACTAGGTGGTGTGCCACCTATAAAGCAAATAAAAGTTTTGTGAAACAAATGTGCTAAGTAAGTGATTAATAGTATGTAGATTGGTAATGGTTAGAAGAATTGTTTATGATCTATTGGGGTGATTGAACTGTATGGGGCGCGCTGGAATGGCCCAAAGTTATGTGCAAATTATGTGCCACTAATTGAGTCTTATGCTAAATTGTGATGAAAAGAGGATGAACCATATGTAATTGTCAAGGTAATTGGATATGTGCAAGTGTTGAGGTAATGAATGGTATACCAGTTGTAGGGATAACAAAAATTTTGTAATGATTCTTGGAAATGTGTTTCGGGGCTCTCTGTCAGGTGGATAGGTCTAAATACAAAGGAGACGCTGGCAAAATTTTCTGAAAATACTGGAGTTGGTGTAAATTGGAAGGTTTGCATATCAAGTTTCCAAAACCAAATGATTTCCAAAATCCTCATTCGAGGACGAATTATTTTTAAGGGGGGGGGGGAGAGAATGTAAAGACCCGTAAAATTTCTTGCTTAAAATAATGCCCAAATAAGTCCCCGAGTTGTTATCTCTGAGGAAATTCTTAAAACGGGCCTTGAATTTTGTAAAAGTACCCCGGGAATTGGAAGAACTTAATTTTTCTAGAAATTGGGTGTTATGCGATGCACTACGCGATCGCATAACGTGTATGCGGACCGCATAGTGGTCGCATACACGGGCAGATCGCTGCCCAACTGAAGGGGTGTTATGCGATCGCATAACTTGTATGCGGACCGCATAGTGGTCGCATACCCGGGCAGAAATGTTTTTAAAATTTGGCCCACCTGGGGGCCATTCTGCGGTCCAATATGCGGACCGCATGTCAGGAATGCGATCGCATTCCTGACCGCATATTCGACACGGTCTTTTAATTTTCTAAATTTTTATACCCGACCCCAGTTTCATTTAACCCCTGCCCCCTTTCATTTTAACAAGTTTTCTGAACAAAATAGAGAGAAGGAAAGGAGAGTTCTTGAGAAAGGAAGTGGTCCTTCCATCAAAGTGATTTTCAAGGTCTCTCAGGCCTGGTAATTCGAGTAAATATCCTTCTTCCCCATTCTAGCAGGTAAGGGTTCCCAACCCCTTTTTTTTCTTCCATTAATTTTCTGATTTTTTTTTAATAAAGGGAGGGTTGGCCTGGATTGATTCTTAAAAATATTAGCTAATAACTTACATGCATGTTTAATAATGGTGCTAATCTAGTAAGAGGGAGTGGGTTGGGGTAAACTTCACAAAGATAGGGTTGGTAATCTAATGGGTTCACATAGTGTTTGACAAAATGCTTGAGAGAGTCTGAATTGCATGCATGACTTCCAAATTATGAGTTGAATATGTCTAATTGTGAACTAGATTGACGGTACTAGTCTGTTCGGTGGTTGTGAGTTAAAGTTGAAAAGGGAAACTCGACTCCAGGTATGTATGGATAACTTTAATCTTTGTAAAATCACTTGTGGTGTTCGAGCATACGGTACGTGTATTGTTATAAATATGTGCAACTGGTTGTCCGAATTATGTTGATGTGTGAAGTGTAATACTTGTCTGTCTTTATTTGACCACCACACTACCACGTTATGAAAAACGGTGCTAAAAGGATAATGAATCCACGAGTATGAATGTATATGCTTAAGGCTATGTAAAGAAGTTGTATTCTTATTGCTGAAATTTTCTATGATTGAACTGTGATTTGTCATCGTTGGTGTGATTGTAATTGTCAGGTAGGAACGGGTTGCGCGCTGCAACAGGGGAGATAAGGGTGATATGTGAGAAGTGATAAGGATGTGATTGTAATTGTCAGGTGGGATCGGGTTTCCCGTCGCAACAATTGACAGGTGGGATCGGGTTGCACGCCGCAACAGGAGGAATAAGGGTGAGATGTGAGGAGGGACAGGTATGGAAGTGAAATTGTGATTTTGATGAAGTAAAAATTGTGGAACTTCCATTGTATATCTTTCTATGTCTTGTGCAGTAATTGTGTGACTCTCTGTCTGTATCTTGCCTGTGCATTATTGACTTTACTTAGAGTAAAGTTTGTTCATGCATACCAGTACAATTCAAATGTACTGACGTCCCTTTTGTCGGGGGCGCTACATTCTTGTGTTGATTATAGGTGGTTCTATAGCAGGTACTTCAGCACACCGACAATAATGCCTCCTCTTCATCCTATCAACTGTTTTGGTGAGCCCCTCTCCTCTCGGGGCCCAGTGTGGTTCATGCCACCTTTCCTCCGAATTCTTATTTTGGTACTTGTGTAAGGTATAGCCGGAGCCTCGTTACCATCAAGTATTGTATAACTCCGTCGTACTCCTAGAGGCTCCGTAGACAAGAATTGTGGGTTATGTACTTATGTTATTTTGGGTAGTATGACTTGTAGACCACGTAAAGTAGACTGCGTGTTCTGTATATTTGTAAGTATTGTATCACTTGTTGGAAACGACAGACTTCTATGGTTTAATTTCAGATTGTAAGAATGCGTCTTAATTATAATTGAATAATGCACAACGGAAACTTCGGGGTAATACGTGGGAGGGAAAAAGGAATCTAGGTCCACTTGACTGGGACTAACCAGTCGAGTGCCGGTCGTGTCCCTTGGTTTTGGGGCGTGACAAAATCTTCAAGGCATGAACAATGGCAGCTAACTCAAGATCGTGCACTGGATAATTCTTCTTGTGCACCTTCAACTGTCTAGACGCGTTGGAAATCACCTTACCGTCCTGCATCAGTACTGCTCCCAAGCCAACTCTAGAAGCATCACAGTAGATTGTATAAGAACCCAAACCAGTAGGCAAAACCAATACCGGAGTTGTGGTCAATGCTGAATTGAGCTTCTAAAAGCTCTCCTCACACTCGTCAAACCATCTGAATGGAGCACCCTTCTGAGTCAATCTGGTCAAGGGCGAAGCAATAGAAGAGAACCCCTCCACAAAGTGACGGTAATATCCAGCCAAACCAAGGAAACTCATAATCTCTGTAGCTGAGGACGGTCTAGGCCAACTCTACACCGCCTCAATCTTCTTTGGATCAACCTGAATACCCTCACTGGATACCACGTGCCCCAAGAAAGCTACTGAACCAAGCCAAAACTCACACTTGGAGAATTTTCCATAAAGCTTCTCCTCCCTCTACCTCTGCAACACCACTCTCAAATGATGAGCATGCTCCTTCTGGCTACGAGAATACACCAGGATGTCATCAATGAACACAATGACGAAAGAATCAAGATATGGATGAAACACGTTGTTCATCAATTGCATGAACATGGCTGGGGCATTGGTCAGCCCAAATGACATGACCAGTAACTCATAATGACCATATCTGGTCCTGAAAGCAGTCTTCGGAATGTCAGGATCCCGAATCTTCAGCTGATGATACCCAGATCTCAAATCAATCTTAGAGAACACTCTAGCTCCCTAAAGCTGGACAAACAAGTCAAAAATACAGGGCAAAGGATACCGGTTCTTCACTGTAACCTTATTCAGTTGCCGATAATCGATACACATGCGCATAGAGCCATCCTTCTTCTTCACAAACAACACCGGTGCACCCCAATGTGACACACTAGGCCGAATGAACCCCTTATCTAGGAGTTCCTGAAGCTGCTCTTTCAACTCCGCTGGCACCATACGATAAGGTGGAGTAGAGATAGGTTGGGTGCCTGGCACCAAGTCAATACCAAAATCAATGTCCCTGTCAGGTGTCATGCCTGGCAGGTCTGCAGGGAATACGTCTGGAAAATCACGGACCACAGGAATCGAATCAATAGAAGGAGTCTCACTACTAACATCCCTCACAAAAGCAAGATAAGATTCACATCCTTTCTCAACCATACGCTGAGCCTTCAAGTCAGAAATCACTCTGCTAGGCACATGCTCAATAGACCCTCTCCATTCAACTCTCGGAACTACGGGCGTAGCCAGGGTCACGGTCTTAGCGTGACAATCAATAATAGCATGACATGAGGATAACCAACCCATGCCTAGTATCACATCAAAATCAACCATGTTGAGCAACACAAGTCTACTTGGGCCTCCAGACACCCAATAAATATCACACACGATCCAGAATAATAGTATCGCCCACCGGAGTCGACACATGAACAGACGTAACTAAAGAATCATGGGGCATACTCAGAAAGTGAGAAAAATATGATGAAACATAAGAGTATGTGAAACCAGGGTCAAACAAAGCCAAAGCATCACAGTGACAGACTGGGATAGTACCTGTAATCACCGCATCGGAAGCCATAGCATCAGACCTAGCTGGGAGTGCATAAATACGTGGTTGGCTTCCACCTGCTCGACCCCCCCCCCTCCAGGGCGGCCTCTAGCTGCCTGACCAGCACCCCTGGCTGCCTGGGTAGGTGGTGAAGTGACTGGGGTTGATGTCGAGGGCTGAACCCTCTGCTGAGATGACTACCAGGACGACGAGGGCACTGCCTCCATAAATGCCCAAACTCTCCACACTCAAAACAATTACCTGGAGATGGAGATGGGGAATGAAGGGAACCCTTGCCATTGGGATAGCTATCGGATGAATCATGCATAAAAGAACCCTGGAGAGATGATGCTCTGGAGGATCTCTGAGCTGGAAGGGCACTAAAGGAAGAACGTCCCGGATGAGAGCTGCGGGGACCCTGCCCCGAATATGCGCCACTATAAGCTGGGTGAGCTAGTTGAGGAGGCCTAAATGGACGACCTCTATTATGCTGAAACTGCCCTTTGGAAGGGGCACCACTGAAGCTACCTGATCCCCGAAGTCTCTTAGCCTCCCTCTCCTCACGCTCCTTCCTGCGAATCGACTCAATATCCCGAGCAATGTCAATAACCTGCGCGAATATGGCACCTGACTCCCTATCTCTAGTCATCAATATCCGAAGCTGATCCGTGAGACCATCTACAAACCTCCTTATCCTCTCCCTATCAGTAGGGACTAACTCAGAATCATGTCGAGCCAACTAAGAAAACCGCATCTCGTACTATGTAACTGACAACTCTCCTTGGCGCAGTTGGTCAAACTGCTTGCGATGCTCCTCTCTGTGAGACTGAGGAACGTATTTCACCAAAATGATCATGGAGAACTGCTGCCAGGTGAGGGGTGATGAACCAACCGGCCTACGCCTCTCAAATGCCTCCCACCAAGTGTAGGCAGCACCAGCAAACTAAAATGTAGCAAACGAGACCCCACTGGTCTCCAAAATCCAAGCAATACGGAGTATCCTCTAACATTTATCCAGAAAACCCTGGGTATCCTCGCCCTCTGTGTCGCTGAAAGTCGGAGGCTGAAGTCTACTGAAACTCTCTAGCATGCGCTGCTCATCCTCGGGCATAGCTAGGACCACATAGTCCTGAACTGGATCAACCGGCTGGGCTGGGACTGCTCTCGATGCCTGAAAGCCTTGTACAACCTGCTCAGGTGTCCGGGCAGCTGGAGTCTGAGTGCCTCCCCTGGCCTTAGATGTAGCGGCAGTAGTAGACATAGTAACTGCCTGAGCCAAACTAGTACACACTGTCAAGATCTGGGCTAGGGTCTCTTGAAGATCCGGAATGACAATAGGCACTGCCGGTGCCTGAGCCTGTCCCGCTGGGGAACCCTTGACAGGAACCTGATCCTGAATAGGAAGAGGATCCACTGGTACTGTCCCGACTGCTGCACGGGCTGTCCCCTAACTCCATCACGGCCTCGACCCCTCGTGGATCCGGCTGGTGACTGGTCACCCTAATCCGTAGCGCGTGTCCTCACCATCTGTGAGAGAATGAGATTTTTCCTAAGAGTTCTCTAGCCTCTCGAAGATAAGTACAAACATCTCTGTACCGATCCGCAAGACTCTACTAAATCTGCTCATGACCGTTGAGTCCTATGTGATCTAGGGCTCTGATACCAACTTGTCACTACCCCAAATCCTAACTGGTCGTGATGGCGCCTATCGTGGAACTAGGCTAGCCATTATCACGAGCATCTAAGAATCATTAATAACCAGTATAAAATCTTCTAAGTCTTTAACAAAGCATAAATAATCTAACAGTCTAAAACCATTCCCCATAACTGGATTCAATAGATCACGAGCATCTAAGAAAAATACTAACACTGCTAATGGCATAAAACAATGTCTCAGAACAAAATACTAAATACTAATGAAGGAAGGGAAATGGAGAAGTTGTGGATGCTGGACAACTACCTCGAAATCCCGAATGCTGACGCAGATCAGACTCAGATGATTACTACTTAGAACCAGTACATGGATCTGCACACAGAGGTGCAGGGAGTAATGATGAGTACGCCAACTTAGTATTAATGAAAATAAATCAAGTCTGAAGATAAGAATCACACAGTACCAAACATCAATTCACAAATAGTAAAAATACTGAGTCTTAATAAAGTAAACATCTAGTACATATGTTTGAAAACCAGTTTCCGTAAAAATCCTTGAACAAGTATATTCTAAAATGTTTCTCAGTAAACTCCCAAAAATCACAGTATGAAAAATGAAGTGAATCATAATCAAAAGCTCAGCAAAATATTATTATAAACTGCCCCTCGGGCCAAATCATCACTCATAATCAGTCACTCAGCACCTCACCATCACTCAGTAACAATCACTCAGCTCCTCACAGTCACTCATACCTCCCAATAACTCGTCACTCGGCACTCGCACTCAATAGACACCTGCGCTCATTGGGGGTGTACAGACTCCGGAGGGGCTCCTACAGCCCAAGCGCTATAAACAACCAAATCATGGCATCAATCTCTCAGGCACTCGGCCTCTCTCATATAATAAATATCCTCACAATATTTTCCCTCGGCCTCACTCAGTTAGACACTCTCAACATCCCACTCGGGCCATAAATAAACGGGGTTCTCGACCCAAAACAATATTTCATTTCAGGAAATAATAATATCAACAAATTTACGTGTCAAACAATTTAACCAGAAATACTGAGTGTAAAATCATAATTACTACGTGAGGAATATCAGAAAATAGTCCCCAAGGGGTTTAAACATATCGGCACAAGGCCCTAAACGTGGCTTACAACCCAAATATATCAAAAACATAGTAACAATAGTTAACATATGATTTAAAAGCAGTCTAGCTACTCAATAGTTTCCTCAGAAGGAACCAATTTCCAAATTTCCAATTCGTGCACGCCCCACACACGTCATCCAGTATGTGCGTCACTCCAAAACAGTGAAAGGATGTAAAGTCCGGGGTTTCATACCTTCAGGACAGAATTTAAAGACATTAATTACCTCAAATTAGCTCGAAAAGCTACTTTGCAACACGCTTTCCCCTCTAATCAACTTCTGAGTACTCCAAATCTATCAAGTTCAGATTTTTCACATCAAAATACGCTAGGGAGATGAAACCCAATCGAAAAATATCGACTTTATACATAATTCCCGAAATTAGCCAAAGCCCAACCCCCAGGCCCATGTCTAGGAACTCGACAAAATATATACCAAAATTATCCTCATCATCTCGCGAGTCTGTACATATAACGAATGTTGAAATCGAAGTCCAAATGACCCCTCAAATCACCCTTAAAAGGTCTCTTAAACTCAAGCCCTAAGTCACCCTTTTTCCACTAATTTTCTACAATTAACACCACTAATTAGGTCCTTAATCACATGTAATCGAGTTAATAAGTCCAAAAACCTTACCTCAATGAATAATAATTGTTTTCCTCTTCAAAAACCCTCAAAACGCTCTGAACCCGTAATAACAATTGTGAAAAGGAGACTAAAAATTGCTAAGTCCTCTTTTTATACTTTTTGCCCAGGCTTATCGCACATGCGGCCCTTTTCCTCACACCTGCGGTCCGCACCTGCGCTCAAGACTACCGCACTTGCGGGTTTTCATTGACCAGACAAATTCTCGCACCTGCGGCCCCGGTGTCGCACCTACGGCTCGCACATACGGCCAACACAACCGCTTTTGCGGGTTCTCATCAACCTAGACTACACCGTGCCTGCGACCTTCCTAGCCGCTTCTGCAGTTCTCACATGTGATGAAAAAGAATGTGCGGAAATGACAGTAGCAGAAACACCAACAGTTGATGCTGCATTTTTCAATTCCAAAAACCCTCGTTCACCATACGAAATCAATCCCGAGCCCCTCGGGACCCCAACCAAACCTACCAACACATCATAAATGATCATTCAAACTTAGTTGCACCCTCGGAACACCCAAAATTACATCAAAACACCAAAATCACATCAAATTCAAGCCTATGAACTTTGAAATTCCTAAATTCCACCAACGATGCCTAAACCATCCAAAACACCTCCGATTGACCTGAAATTTCGCACACATATCCAATATGACATTACTAACATGTTCCAACTTGCGAAATTCCATTCCGACGCTGATAGCCTATTTTCCACTGCCGACCGAAAATCATCAAAAACTAACTTTTGCTAATTCTAGCCTAATTCTACATCCGACATCGCAAAAACATTCCGAACACACTACTAAGTCCCAAATCACCTAACGAAGCTCTCCGAGCGATAACACTCGCATTACGAGATCGTTTACCAATAAGTCAACTCCCAGTTGACTTTTCCAACTATAAGGCTATTTTTAGAGAATAAGTGTCTCAATTCCCACTACAACCATTCTGAACCCGAGTCAACCGACTCCAACACATCCTAAACAATATAATCAATGTATGATAAGGCAAAAACAATAATAATAATAATACAGGTTCTACGGAACGACCAGCCGGGTCATTACAGCCGAAATGGAGAGATCAAGCTCATGTTGGAGTGCCTACTTGAAGGAGGAAACAAAGAGAAAAATGCCTTGGAGGAGCTTTTGGATAATAGTCTCCAAAATGACTTGGCACTTGAAAGATTGCACTCACAAATGGATGAAATGATTGAAGCCTTAAGGGTTCAAAAAGCCTTGGAGGTGAGTGATAGCCAAGAACCTTCCTTGGAGGTTGAAGTTGAAAATCCTTCCCTGGAACTTGATCAAAACCAAGAAGAACTCTCAAATGCTCAAAATGAGAGGCTGATGCTCATGTTGGAGGCCATTCTTGAAAATGAGGAAAAGCACAACTTTGCACTCGAGGACTTGAAACATGAAGTAACTCAAAATGATGAGCACATCCGCACTTTGAAGGATCAAATGAAAGAATTGATGGAGGCTCATTATGCTTATTAATTTGAGAGTGTTGGAGTAAGCCAAGAAGAGTACAATTCCAAGGAAGAAAGTGAGCTTTATTTTGAGGAATCGAGATTTGAACATCTGCCAAACGACTCTATGAGTATTATTCATGCCGAAGAAAATATGGGATTAGAGTCAAACGGGGTGATTGAAAATGTTGTTGAAATTGACTCTAGTCCGAGGGAAAAGAGGATGTCAAAATCCGAGAAAAATTGCAAGTTGGAGGTTTGAAGTCACATTCCAAGCATTTTTCAACATTGGAATTGTGTGGTGATATGGAAGTTGAACTACACGAATCAATGAAGGATAGCGAGGAGGAAAGAATCATGCTATACATTTTACGATTTGAGGAAACAAGAAAGTAAAATGACATACCTCACATGAAAGCCAAGAAGTGCAAAATGAAGAAATCAATGCTTAGCTCGGTCATCGACTTACCACCCCCCATTGCTCGTGGTCACAAGCTTGATTCCAAGCTAGGTTCCCAATTCATATCATCCAAGTGGCGAGAAAAGTGGTAAGGTTGACTTGCGTCGTGCCACGACGTTAAATGCGACACTTAGTGGGAGGCAACCCATCGTTTTCAAAATTTTTGGTCATTTTTGAAATTTTCTTTTTTAGAATATATTATTATATTTTTCTAACCAATATTCCGAGTTTCAAAATTTTTGGACTTGATTTGAGCAGGTCGGGGTGACCGAGTAGCAACAAACCAGTAGCTGCAGAAAAATTGCAGAAAATTGCAAGTCACTGTGATCGCAAAAAAAGGCTCGCGATCGCGGAGAATAAGAATTATCTAACCTTACGCGATCGATGAATATGGGACGCGATCGCGAACCGGGGGTAAAATTACTCTCTGCAATCGCAGTGTTCTGTTTGTGATCGCAGTGCACATGTAAGTTTACTTTGTTCAAAATACTGGAAGGAGTTTAAAATGCCCAATTTTTCACCCAAACAAAGAACAAAACTCCCATGCTCCCCTAAACCCCTGAAACAGTCCCAAATCAACTTTGCTTCAAATTCCATTACATCATCCCTTCATTATTCTCAAGGTATGTAAACGTCTCCCTCAATGCTCAGTTTATTTTCAATTAATATGGTGAATTCAAGGATGGGCAGCCCTATTTTCAAATTTTAGGGCTTGAAATTTTGTCTACTTTGTCAAAGGTCATTGTCATTTTCTTTTTGTGTTCTTTCTTGTTGTGTGAGTTTGGTTGAGAGTTAGCGTAAAGGTCTATGAAATTTTGGGGTGAAAATTCATGATATGGTGGTCTGAAATGGCTGAGTAAAATGATACATACCACATGTTCGATGAAATACCCAAGCGAACTGGTACTGGGCGAGAAAGACGACCTTCGCGATCGCGATACCCATTTCCGCGATCGCGTCGGTCTAAGTCTGCTGAGAATCTTGATTGCCCATCGCGATCGCGTATAACTTTATGCGATCGCGTAGCCTTATCGGTTGTGAACAGTTTCCTTATACTTCACGATCACGTGAAATGACCTGCGATCACGTGGCTTCAGTGCCTTCTACTCTTCGTGATCGCGTGTTAGTCTCTGCGATCATGATTCATTAGGGTCCTAGGCAGCAAAATAGTATGTTCACCAATTTTGATCCAAATGTTTTTTAAACTATTTCTTTGGCCTAAATACCTATAAATGCAATGCTTTAAGTTCCATATGGTTATTTGACATGTATAATCTTTGTGTAGTAACTTTGAGCTCTAAAATTGACTCGACACCAAGTGAAAATGTTCAAATACCCATCGCACAAGGTGCCGCAGAGGAATATTTTGATGCGGAAACATTCTCATCCCTAAGATGCTCCCAACGCTATGACAAGCAACTATCCAAAAGCATGATTAGGGAAACAGGTATCCTCTTGACCAACCTTTAAAGTCGATGGTGCGAGTTCCATGGGAGATTAATAACAAGTGGATGAGTTTTCTTTGCAGAAGAGCCTAGGCCAGCCAACAATGAAGTAGTCAGAGAGTTTTATGCAAATGCTGTAGAGACGGACTTCGATAATGAGCTGGTGGCTACTGTCAGAGGCAAAGAAGTCCGTTTTAGTCCAGAGATGATCAACGTGCATTACAATCTCCCCAACACTCACAATCAGTTGTACCGGGATCGAGCTCAGGAGTTGGGTACCCAGTGGTTCATAGATCATTTGCATGGTGGACAGGTGCCAAATTGGATAGAGAATCACTCCAGATCAAGTCTTCAGAATTCACTGCGGAGGGCAAGACTTTGCTCTCAATTATCTATGCTTGCATCATGCCTTCAAAAAATGAGACAGAGGTGACTATTGAGAAGGCAAGAGTGATATGTGCTATCATGGAGGGCATAACAGTGAATGTAGGGCAGCTCATTGCTGATGAGATGGTTGAGGTTGTAGCAGAACGGACCAAGTGGTTATTCTTCCCATCCCCAATCACCCAATTATGCTATGATTCAGGGGGGGTTCCAAAGCCTACAGAAAAGGAAAAGAACCCGGAGAAGCTCATCCACCCACTGCTGAGAAAGGGAACAGGAAATGCGTAGAAGAAAAAGGGGATTGACGTAGCATTTCTTACCTTTGGTCAGTTCAGTGACCCCATCACTGAGATACCTGAGGCTCCTGCAGATGCCACTGGGACTTCAATAGCTATCACACCACTTGAGCAGGGACCTCTTACTCTCAGGTACATCTCTAGGTAGGTTTATGGCATGGATACATAGGTACGCCAGCTTGTAGCTGGTCTTCCTTTGGGACCACCCGAAGAGGGCACATCTGCAGGTCCAGCTTGCCAAGGAAAGGTTCCGACCTTATCCGACCTTTCTAAGGAGTAACAGACCACAAAGCCAAGTTGGGGAAGATTGAAAGGAGTCAGCGGAAGCAAAGGGAATATGAAAAAAAGAAAAGTAAGTTCCTCACAAAGATCATGAGCACTTTGAGGAAGTTCTGTGGACTGGACAAGGCTGAGGATGATGACTTTGAGCTTGCAGCCCCCAGTACCTCCAGTAAGGAGCGATGCCATTCAGGGAGCACCACTTTCATTTTGGCTTGTTTTGTATAGTTGCATTGGGGACAATGCAATACTTTCGGTTGGGGGTGGCTCCTATATGATGTATATGTGCGGAACATGAAGTTTTTGTTTGGTGGAAAATGAAATTTTTGTTTTTGTTGGGTGTTAACTTGTGTAGATTGGTAAACATTGTTCGTTTATTAGTAATTCCTTGTTAGTTTCTATTTTTCTTGTTTGTTTTTATTTTTGTTTAATTTTTTGTCTTTATTTTCTTTTTAGTATAGTAGTATTTATGAAACTCCTTGGTTTTTCTTTCTACCGCGGTTCTTTTCAAAGGAAATTTTTTGTGTTGAACCGGGTGACTTTTCACTATGATGGATGGCGTGACAACTTTCTTAAGGGATTAGTCTTGTTTAGTTTTTTTTAGAATGTAAATATTTTATTTAGTTAGTTTAGTAGCTAGTTGTGAATAAATTAGTTTTTGGGGTGTAATCTTGTGCCCATAAGCCAACGTGTGACTTATTTGGTACCAACATAATTTAAACCTTGGCATATAAAGTGTTAAAATAAAAAATATATATATAAAAAATAATATATATATATATATATAATAAAAATGAATGATTAATGTAGTGTTCCTTGTTGTGACTTTTAGATTCTAAATTTGGCTATTTAATTCACTAATAGCTTCTTAGGCTACATGTGACTTCCTTGAGATTCATTGGTTTCCATTGGATTTTGGATTTGCATTCCACTTGAGTTTTCATGTGCCATGTGTGGTGAGCTTTAATTGTGAAGTTCTTTTGCATCATTTGTAGTCTAGAACTTGCCCGGCATGTGCTTCAAGGCGAAATCCTAGATTAAATTGGTTTGAAAAATGATATTAGGTCTTCCTTGGACCATTATTGTGCCTAAATTATCTACCCATGAATATTTTCCCTAGTCAACCCTCTTGCGACTTTTTAACTTTTTCTTTGGCAACCATGTTACAAACTTTTATTGTGAAATGACACTACCTAAGTAATTTAAAGTATGAATATAGGCTAAAAGCCTAAGTTTGGGGGTGGAGGTTTGAAAAGTTGTGATATGGAGGCTTCTCAAAAAGTGAAAAGTATAAAAACAAAATGATGATGAAATGAAAAGAAAAATAAAATAATAAGGAATTACTAATAAATGGAAGACTAGGTGATAAAAAAAGAAAAAGAAAAAGAGAATAGAGAAGAAAGGGTGGAAAAATTCTTGAAGGAAGTGGACTTTGATTGTTAAACAAAAGTGTAGTCCTTAGGGAGGTTTTGAGTCACTCTTACCAAATTGTGCCATACCTTAACCAAAAGCCTAAACTACAACTCTTTAAGTCTTAACTGATTTTGAACCAAGTATGTATACACTAGTGGAGAAATACATGAAGGGAAAGCCTATGGTACTACTTGTGTGCATTTGAATATCTTTGTGAGAGAGCGAGTTGAGTCTTTCCATTTGACATCCCATTTATATTTTGAATTGCAATTTATGAGTTTGGGATTCTCTCTTAAAGTGTGAGGGCACATGAAACTCGAGTTGTGAATTTAATCCTATTTTTAATTAGGAGGAATGAGCGAGGGAAGACAATTGTGATAGAGAAGCAAATTTTGAATCTTTAGTGTCATGACTTGGTTGCTACTTTGGTTAATGTGGTTTTTGAGCTTTTGATATTGAAATAAAATGTGCGAAAAGTTAGTGATTCATATGCCTTGGATTAATTGTTGGTACCAACCGAAGTCATTAGATTGTTCTTGAATTGATCCTTTATGACTTGAAATGATACGTGGTTTGCCATTGAGCTTCAGTGATGATTGTATTGAAGGATGTTCTTAGTTTTTGAATTGCTTGAGGACAAGCAATATTTTAAGTTTGGGGGTTTGATATGTTGGTATTTTACCAACTTATCTCCTCTTGATATTTAATCTTTTGTATAATTTTTGTAGGAAACTAGGACATTTTCTGAGGTTTATTGTCAATTTTCAGGTGTGATGTGATTTGGAAAAGAAACGTAAGAAATCAAGTCAAAATGTGCAAAATTGATGAAAAATGGCTGATGCATGATACTCTTCGCAATCGCAAGGATTGGATCGCGATCGCAGAAGTCTGTAAAAGTGATAATCGCGATCGCAAAGCTTTTTATGCAACCGCAATGAAGAATTTTGTGACCACCCCTGTGATGCTCTTCGCGACAGCAAAGTTAGGTCTACGATCGCAGAAGTCTAGAACCTGACTCTACGCGACCGCAAAGTAATGTATGTGATCCCATAGGTCTAGAAGTTGAGCCTACACGATCGCGATTCATTAAAACTGGGCGAATTCTGGGCAGTTTTGGCATTTTACGTTTTTATCCCCAAACTGTTTTAATACACGACCTAGCCGAATTTTCAGTATCTTTGGCTTATCTTTGGCATTTTTTTAGCATATTTTTGAGTCTTGAAGACAAGAGAGAACATTTGTGGAAGCTGGGGTTTGCACACACACTTGAGTTTTGAAGATTTCAAGCTTGTGGTTAAGGATTTCTTACCCATTTATGTTTATCTCTTCATTTCCTTGCTTTGTATTGAATATTTAAGTGTGTAGTATTTATTTCCAACACTAAATCTTGTTTATGGAAATATTCTTGATTAAAGTGTGGATTAAATACATTGTTGTGCTTATGTATTGAATGATTTTCATTTATTTATGAAGTGAGTTGTTGTTTCTTTAATTATTATTGTTCTTTAATATTTCCAAAGGGATTAGCTAACCCTAGGAATCGCCCATTAACTCCGAATTAATTTTGGAAAAGATAATTTTGGGTTGAGAAAGATTAATTAACAAGAACTTGAGGTTTTAACCCTCATTTTATAGATTCTACCTAGGAATAGGATTGAACTACTTGTAGCCATATTTGGGTGTTCTTAATCTCTTAATTGGGTTAAGAATAATTCAATTAAGAAGCCTTGTTAGTCTTCAGAAGAAGCTAATTAAGAATTATTATCTGTGGCTAATTAACATAAACTCGCTCATATTTGTAAAATCGTGAAATAAATTGGACTGTTACTTGAGTGTAATTCCCGATGCATCCATACTTGTTGCCATTGATCATTTTACTTGCTTTCTAGGTTAGTTTACATTTTTGCATTTAGAGTTATAAATATTTTCCAACCAAAAATCTAAGTGTTTGGCATTGCGCGATAAGTTATAATTCTCTTACATTCCTAATCGCCTATATATTTTTCTCTATGGGATTCGACCCCAACCTAGTTGGGTTACTATATTTGACATAGATCGATTACACTATTTTAAGGTGTAATTTGAGCGTATCAGTTATCTGCGCTCACTAGGGGTGTGTACAGACTCCGGAGGTGCTCCTTCATGCCAAGCGCTATAACAAGCAAAATCACGGCATAAATCACTCTAGCACTCGGCCTATCAATAACATGCTGCGGCGTGCAACCAGATCCCATATAATATCCTCAGAAATAAGGCCCTCGGCCTCACTCAGTCATCATAACAATATAACATGTTGTGGCGAGCAGCCCGATCCCAAATCATATCCTCACAACATAGGCCCTCGGCCTCACTCAGTCAGAAACCTCTCAAAAAGCCACTCGGGCTATCAGTAAAATGAGTTACTCGACCAAAAATATCATTTTATACTTCAAAATAGTGTAAATAAGACTGAGTTTCAAAATCATTTATACATAATATGACTGAGTGTAAATCATAAGTCAACATAGTGAGGAATAGCAGTAAAGCCCCCAAGGAGTCCAAACACTTGGCACGAGGCCCAAATACGACATTCAGCCCAAAACGTAGTAATAATCCTTAAAACATAAAATATAATATGATTTGTAATCAAATATGCAACATATTAGTTGCTACAGGACGACACAAGTCACAATCCCGCAACATTGTACGCCACACACTCGTCATCTAGCATGTGCGCCACTCCAAAACAGTGATACAATGTGAAGTGTGGGGTTACATACCATCAGGACAAGATTTACAATCATTACTTACCTCAAATCGGACAAAACTCTAGCCCGCGATGCTCTTGCACCTCGATTCGGCCTCCAAATGCTCCGAATTTATCTAAAATCAGATATTATCATCAATATACGCTAAAGGAATGAATCCCATATGAAAATTATCAAATTAAACTACAAATCCCGAAATTGGTCAAACCCAAACCCCCGGGCCCGCGTCTCGAAATCCAACAAAATTCACAAAATTAGGATCCATATTCACTCACGAGTCCAACCATGCTAGTTTCATTCAAATCCAACTCCAATTCGATGTTCAAATCCCAAAAATTCATTTTACGAAGTTTATAAAACTTTCCCCAAATTTCTACCTCTAAGTGCTAATCAAATGATGAAATCATTGATATATTCATGTATATTAACCAAATCCAAGTTAGAATCACTTACTTCGATGTTTTTCTTGAAAAAACCCTCGAAAACGCACCACAAACCGAGCTCCATAGGTCCAAAACGCGAAATAATGCCCTAAACCACGTTTATATAGATGGAATGCTTAAGCACAGATCATATTTTCAATAAGCAATGCGATTTACTTCAAGAATTTCATAAGAAATTATACTGCGTAATAGCAACGGGATATGCAATTCTAAGGGAGCACGGTACAATCATTCTCAAGAATATCATACGGATTTTCCCCTACTTCGATCCGTCGTTACGTGTTTTGTCGCAATTAACGTATCTTAGAAGGATTGTCTAGAGAATCGGTTCAGGTATATTAAGGTTATCCCTTCTTTCTTTTTGGCATCATCCAAATGATACAAACAAAATGAGCAAATGCACAACTTCCATAAATGACTCTATTCATATAAATACTAGAGGATCCTATGTTCTTGGTTTCTCATATGTCTTATTATTCTATCGTCTGTTCATGAGTCTTAGAAAATACGTTGTCACGACCCCAAATCTAAACTAGTCATGATGGCGCCTATCGTGGAACTAGGCCAGTCAATTTAATACTCAAAACATAAAGAATCCTTCATTTATATCATTACTAAACTGATAATCCATAAAAGTTCCGTTTAATAATTTTTAAAACAGATAAAGTTATGTCGAATGTTTAAATACAACCCCAAGATCCCGGAGTTACTGGTTCACGAGCATCTAAAGAAAATACATAAGTCTGACACAATATTTCTAATACAAAGTGAGTCTAGGGAATGCAACTACTACCGAGATAAGAGGGAGAAAAGCAGGGTTGCGGATGCGTGCAATTACCTTGCAAAATCTTCGAGAGTCCCTGGATAGATAATCAGCTCACTCTGCCCTAGCACCTGGATCTGCACACAAGATGCAGGAAGTAATGTGAGTATGCCAACTCAGTAGTAATAAAGTCAAATAAAGTCTGAGAACTATGAATCACATAAAACAAGTCATCAATCCACAGCAAATACGGTTCTTCCTTCAAAATCATAGGTACGACAATTCATAATGCTTAAAAACCAATTTCAGTAAAAATCCTTTGAAGTTATACCTTTCAACAGTTTCCATAGAAATTCAAGAAAAAATTTAGTATAAAAATGATAGAAATCATAAATAGGCTCTCGGGCAAAAACATGTATCATAAATCGCCCCTCGGGCATAACATCACTCAAGATCAATCACTCAGCATGCCTCACAATCCCTTGTAATCAGCCCTCGGGCAATCTCACAGCCACTCATGCCTCCCAATCACTCGTCACTCGGCACTCGACACTCGCACTCAGTAGGTACGTGCGCTCACTGGGTGTGTGTACAGACTTCGGATGGGCTCCTTCAGCCCAAGCGCTATAATAAGCCAAATCACGACATAAATCACTCTGGCACTTGGCCTATCAATAACATGCTACGGCGTGCAGCCCGATCCCATTTCATATCCTCACAAATCATGCCCTTGGCCTCACTCAGTCATCATAACGATATAACATGTTGCGACGCGCAACCCAATCCCAAATCATATTGTCACGGCCCAAATTCCCAACCCTCGGGACCGTGATGGCGCCAAACACTACACTTGCTAGGCAAGCCAATGTTAAAAATTATACAATCATTTTCTTTATAACTTTATTTCCACACGCATGAACAAGTCCAACTAAACACAAAATCTAATATATCTCCATAAATGCAATCAGGATTAATACTTAAAGTAACAGACGAGCCATCAACTAATGCTACTTTCATAACTACCTAGGGTCTGGTGTCACAATAGACATGTAATTTTTTACCCTTCCCCAAATTTAATACATTTTAGCGTTTAAATATTTAGTTTGGGCCTAATATCGTTATTTTAACTAGTTTTAACTCTTTTACTTAATTTTATCATAAAAATTAAAATAAATACAAAAATAGTTTCATTTTTCTTCATTTAATTAAGGTATTAGGTATTTTTAATAGTTATTGTTGTAAGAGTTAATATTTTTAATCTAGTAGAGTTAAATGACCACTTTTTAAAAGTAAATTTTGTAAAAAATTTAATCAATTCGGACCTAGTCCATTAACCCCTTGGCCCAAATAACCCTTAGCCCATACCCGCTACCCTAAATAACCTTACACCTAACAGACCTAAATGAGACTTTCTTCAACCTTAGAGACCCCTAAGAACTAAGAACGGCACCTACCCATCAGCCATTTTCTTCTTCTATCACAAAAACAACTCCAGCGACCAACACCCAAAAACTAAGAACGGCTAAACCCCAGTTCCCCAAAAAGGAGTTCAGCCTCACACACAAAAGCAGAGGAGAAAGGGGGGCTGACACACAAAAAAAAACAGCGGAAGAAACGAGAAACAAAAGCAGTTAATGTCGCCCTCTAAACTCGAGCAAGCACCAGCTTCAAAGCTGAAACGTTGAGGTCGTGTTCCAGTTTTCGTTCGCCGTAGCTGGTCCGAATCTCCGGTCCTGGCTCTGGTCTAAGTAGGAAACAGACGCCAAAAAGGCACATCCAGTTTAAGGTCCATTCTAATTTTTTTTATAGAATAAAATAAGTTGCTATCTCTTGTGTACTCTATATGATATTATTGATGTTTAATCAAGTATCTTTTCTAAATCATCATTTTTCGTGTGATATTTTTTGGTTTAAAATTGAGCTGTTTGGAATTACCATGACTTCTTTTCCTTCGTGTTATTCACAATTCTTTGCATGAAGATTGAAAATAGTGATGTTTGCGAACTTTAGAGTTCATCGTTAGATTTCTATATTAAAGAAAGAGCTCAACGGAATTTTATTGGATTATTTATTCATTATAACTTTCCTTTTCATCAATTGTTTAATGAAGTAATGATTTTCGCTTGAACTGATTCAATGTCATGGATCTCAATTCACGATCTTTAGACTAACTACAAATCCAGCTCTGAAGTACTCATGTTTAATTGTTTATAACGCACTAGCCGTTTCAATAATAATCCAAATATGTTTGTTCACAAACTGATGTAGTAATCCATTATTGTCCTCCCTTCACCAAATTAATTTTCATAACTCATGTACTTTACAAGTAAGTTTCTAACTTGACAATTAATCAATTCATGAGTCGTCGTAGCTTACTTTGGACGTGATTAAATAAATTATCGTGACTATGGTCACGATTCCCGTGGCGTAGTCATAGATACGTAACTCTAAAATTCGAGTACACGCTGGCGTGACTCGACCATAACTTCAAACAATAATAAACAATTAACATATTGTAAATCGCGAATGCGTTTCACGTGGCGCGATTCGCAATGTGTACAAAACCGTAAATTCAAATTCGAGTGTGCATTTCATGTGACCCAGCAATAACTTCGAATAGTGATAAAATAAACATGTCGTATATCGCGGGTGCATTTCATGTGGCGCGGTGTGCAACGTGTAGCAAAACGACAAGTGTACGACATCATGACTTGTTCAAAAATAATTCCATAAATAATTAAAAGTGGTATAAAAGCAATAATGCACAATAGGTTTAAAACACGTAATTAATCAGATAATTAGGCCAATTATTAATAGTTGAGCAACCGTGCTAAGACCACAGAACTCGGGAGTGCCTAACACCTTCTCCCGGGTTAACAGAATTCCTTACCCGGTCTTCTGGTTCGCAGACTTTTAATGGAGTCTAAATTTCCTCGGTTTGGGATTATTAAAAATAAATGGTGTCCCAGAACACCGTAAAAATTCGGGTGGCGACTCTGAAAAAATAATAAATAATCCCAAAATCGAATAATGTCACTTTAATTGGAAAAACTCCCTAATCCACCCTTACCGGAGGAAAAAGGAGGTGTGACATCTCTGGCGACTCCGCTGGGGATTAAGAACCCAGAACTTCTGGTTCAAGGTTCAGAATGCGAGCTTAGTATAACTGTTATTATTGGCTTTCATGATTGTCTGATTTTTACGTGTTTGAGCTTAATGTGCTAAGTGCCGCTTTTTACCACTTTGATATTATGTGAACTGTATACAAAACTGTTACGAAACTCTTCTTCTCTCTCAGTCTTCTAAATCTTCTGGGAAGTGTAGCTGGCGTGTCTTTTTTTCTGGGTGTGTCATATTCCTAATTTAGAACGAGAATCGGATAAGTTGCAAAGCCGGATGATCTTTTGGTTACCGGTACGCTGCCCCCCGGCTCGAGTTGTCCGCTCGGGTCCAGGTCTAGAACAATACACCCAGGGTTTAAACCTAGAATAACATAGCCTCATGCCGGATCCTTAGTAGGAACGCTTGTTTGCATCACGTGCATTTGACTTAGGGGACTCAACACAGGGGTTGAATCCGTCGAGGACAGGTGTACCCAATTTAAAAGACCATCCCGATGCATCTTACGTGCTACTTGCGTATTTATTTCTTTCGGTTTGCGTGTGAACTGGCTTCTAGAATAGGAAAAGAAAATAAAAAAAATCAAAAAAATCAAAAAAAAAAAAGAAGAAGTTAGTGTTAGGTATTTGAAAAATTTCGAAACTCTGCAAAAAATTTGTAAATAAAGAGAAAGAAAAGAAGGTAATGATTTCAAAAGTCATGTTTTCTCTAGTCTGTCAAAACGAGCAGAACTACGCGGGTCTGATTCTCACCGGATGTGAGATATGTAGGCAAATTTTCAAAAGTCATGTTTCCTTTACTTTCCAAAATTTTAAAAAATTCAAATTTTTTTTCTTTTAATTTCTTCTAAAATCCAAAAAAAATATTTTCATTCTTCTTTAGAAGTTTTTCTTTCGAAAATAAAAAGAAAACTCAAGATTCAAAAATATAATCTTTTCTTTAGAAATATTTCTGTCATAAATTAAAAGTAAAAGTCCAAAAATCACAAAATATTACCTTTCTTCTTTAGAAGTTTTTCTTTCGAAAAAAATCGAAACTAAAAAAAACTCTTCTTTATGAGTTTTTCTTTCGGAAATGAGAAAAAAATCAATCAAAATCCAAAAAAAAAGAGTTAGTTTATTTTCTTTATTTCTAATTTTCTCAAGCTACACAAGATCTGATTCATGCGGCGTCATGATACGTAGGCAATTCCCATAGGATTCGATCATAACCATAAAAAATTAAAAAGAGTGAGAGAAAAAGAAAGTGAAAAAGAAAAAAAAAAGAATAATAATAAGGACCGACTGAGTCCATTCTAACGTGTCTTTTATTTTGAATTGTGAAGAAAGTTTGAGGTGGTCGGTTTGTGGTAAGCTGACAACACAAATCCAAGGGAAAAATGACAATTATCATCGAAGCTGTTACTAGCGGTCATGAGACTCAAGGTCAGAGGGTTCAACAAGAGTCTACTTTCGTTGAGGAAAATAGAGTTCTGAAACAGAAAATGGCTGAAATGTGTCAAGCATGGGCTAATGGCCAAGGACCACCCTTTTCTTCTCATGGTTTCCCAGAGTTCACACCTATCTCGACTAGTGTCATTCCGGTCTCATTGTCTAATCAATCCTATCCACATGGGTTCAGTCCTTATCCCAACTGTACGACTATAGTTGGAACTTCTGTCACATGCTCCCAAAGTGTGCCATTGACAACCAATCAGACAACAGTTGTTGTTATGCTCGTCTTCAATGTCCCACAGCCAACAGTGGTACAAAAGAAAAGTCATGAGTCACACTTTGATACCCATCAAGAACAGTCCCATTCTCCTGAGTACCACTCGTACCTATTTGATCTTCCTGCAAAGATTGAGAAGCCTGCCCAAAAGATGGCGCAAAAAGAAATGACTCAAAGACTGAAAAGCTTAGAACAACAGTTGAAAAAAATGCAAGGGTTGGCAGGTCAGAAGAGTATTGCCTTCAGGGATCTATGTATGTCCCCCGATGTTCGCTTGCCGCTTGGTTTCAAGATCCCCAAATTTGAAATGTATGATGAACATGGAGACCCCATACCCCACCTGAAAAGGTATTGCAATCAGCTAAGGGGTGCGGGAAGAAATGAAGAATTACTCATGGCTTATTTTGGGGAAAGCCTTACATGAGTAGCCTCTGAATGGTTTATGGATCAAGACATATCTCGATGGTATGTCTGGGATGACATGACCTGGCCTTTGTGAAACAATTCCAATACAACATTGACATCATCCTAGATCGCAATTCGCTTTCAAACCTGAAGAAGAAACCAACTGAAAGTTTCAGGGAATATGCCATTAAGTGGAGAGAGAAAGCGGCTAGAGTTAAGCCGCCCATGGATGACCACGAGCTAATCACTGTCTTCCTTCAGGCTCAAGAGCCAGATTATTTTCAAAACATGATGTCCGCAGCCGGCAAGTCCTTCTCGGAAGCAATCAAAATGGGGGAAATTGTTGAGAAGGGTCTTAAGACAGGCAAAATTATAAGTCAAGCAGCTCTCAAAGTCGCAACTCAGGCTATCCAAATTGAATCTGATAATCTTAGCGGCATGAATGAGAAGGATGAAGAAACCATGATGACATCAGGGTCGAGAAGAGGTCCTAGGAGAACATCTCGAAGGTATGACCAGCCTCGTTCGGCTTCTTGTGATTCCCCTGAGCACTACTATCCACCTCAGATTCCACAATATTCTTTTGCTCCACCTGAGTATGTTGTCCAGCCACCAAGACACTCCAAAAGGCGAGCACCAGCATCGCAAAGTCTCTGTCAGTCTCCACCAAATTTTCAAGTGCCTTATAACCCGCATCCAAGCAAGGTGTATATGGGGGAACAAAGGTTGAAAGATAATTTTACACCAATAGGAGAGTCATATGCGAGCTTGTTTGATAAATTAAAGCAGTATGACATGATTGCACCTATTCCCCCAAATCATGTGGACCCACGTGTAAGAAGCTTTGACCCTTCTAAAAGGTGTGAATATCATTCCAATGCCCAAGGGCACGATATTAAAAGTTGTCATGATTTGAAAAGAGAAATAGAAAGGATGATCCAGGAAAAACTGATTGTGATCTAAGACAGTGACACCCAGAATATCAGACAGAATCATTTACCTGCACATGATAATGCACACTTTGCGGGGATGATGCATGATGACAAGGAGTATGAGAATCCTCTCGGGAACTTGCCGATTGATGTTAATGATTTTGAAATTGGAGAAGGCTCTGCTGATTCTGATGAGCAAATTTGTGGCTAAATGTAAAGCTTAGCAATTGAAAAGTCATTCCCTCATCACGAGGAAGAAATCTTGGTAGCTTATTTTGATGTTTTTTCTATTATCTGGGTTATTTCAGGGTTTTGATCCAGATTTTATTTGTTTTATTGAGTCAAACCCTTCTATCCCTCTTTTTTGTTTGTGTGAGTCTTGTCCGTCTATTTTGTTGCTATTTTCGATATCCGAGTTATTTTAGGGTTGTAACTCGGATTTTAGGTTGTTTGTCTTGTTGTTAAGCCCTCCATCCTTTACTCAATGAAATACAGTTTGTCCTTTTGTGGCATGCCATGCTTAGTTCTTTTCCCGCTAGCTTTAGTGATATGACATGCATGCAGAATTTTTGGTCAGATCTTAGCAAATTGATTTAAACTTAATCGGATAACTAAGAACAAGACACTTTTGAGGATGAATAAAGAGTTGAAATACTTTGGAACTAAGGTCGAGTAAAAACCTTCAAATCATTGCGAAAATCGGGCTTGAGAATGTCTAATCAATTGAAGCTTGGTCGAAAGTTTGACATTAATGGACGGAAAGTGTCTTTCGACCACGACACACCAAGAAGGCAGACATGTTCATCAACACTGTGATTGCGAAAAGATAATATGTTTGGCGTTCTCGAGGCTGGGAGGCCCTTTTTCTGTTGCCCACACACTTTATACCATTTGTTATCCATTTTGATTATGTGTTATTTTCTTGGCCACCCTCTTTTGGAATCAAGTTTAGAGTCAAGAGTAAAAACAAAAAACAACAAAAGTGAAAAGAAAAGTCCATGCCCCAAGAGTACAAACTGTGGAAACTCTTAGAAAGTTCAAATGAAAAAAAGAAGAAGAAAAGAACAGTCAAAGGTCTATGCACCCAAAAAATAAAAGCTGTGGAAACTTGTTTTGGAAAAAAAAAAGAAAAAAAGAAAAATGAGAAAAGAAAAAGAAAAACATGAGAAAAAGAAAGAAAGATGAAAAAAAGTTAGGTCAAATGATTGAACTACGTTAGACCTGATTCCTTAAGAAAAGAATACGTAGGCAGCCTTAAACGGTTCAGTCCAACCAAATAAGAAAAAAACAATCCAGAAAAAAATTCCCAGTAGCTTAATCTGTGGAAAAATTTTTATTTCACTTTTAAAAGAGTCGATTCCAAGAGTTGTAAGTTTATAACCCCTCATTCTGAGTCTACTTTAAGCCTTCATGCCAACCCTCATTTCTAACCCTATCCAAAAACCTTCCGAATAAAGACCTCCCGATATGCCTTCAAGAATGCTAAGAGAAGCACAGAATGAGCAACGATTGTCACACGTCATAGAAAACTGTCAAGTTGTTCACAAAAGAAAAAGAAAAAGAAAAATGAAAAGAAGAAAAATGAGAGTCTTACTAGTGAAAACCCTCATACTAAGGCAATGGTAAGCAGAGATGAATAAATGAGAGAGACTTGTTGGTGAAAACCTCTCGTGGCACCACTAGCCGAAGGTGAGTCGTGAAGCTGATGCAAAGGATTGGCACGAACAAGCCCGACTTCAAAGTCATACGAATGATAAAAGGAAATATTTGGTCGGTTTGATAGATCAGGCCATTAAGTCCAAAATGCATGTCATGATCATTAAGGCTAGTTATCGCAAAACAAAAAGAAAAAAGAAATAAAAAAGAAAAAAAAAACTCTCCCTTCTGTCCTTCCCGACATGGGCATTTCTTGTTAATACTGTTTCTTTGCATCATTGTGTCCCTCATTCTGAGTCAGTCTTTGTAAAAATAAGAAAGAAAAGATTTCAAAATCTGCTATCAGCTTTTCAGTTGCACAAAGTGAAATTGGCCAGCACATTTAGGGTTACAGTCAACATGCATTGAGGATTCATGTAGAGACTTTCCCCCAAAAGACCCTTGTCAACCTACTTGGCACAAGCAAAGATAACTGGTGATTCCCTCTGACAGTCAAATTGCTCCAAAAGGCAAGAAGTCATTCAAGATATCAGAAAAGGTCGCCTAAGCAAAGATCTCATGTTGGGACAAGTCTGACTGAGCCACAAATACAAATGGTACTGGGTGTGAAACAATCAGGGTTGATGTAGAGCAAAAAAGTCTCTTGAAACCGACACAGGCTGATTGAGCAAAAGCCAAGCTGCCCAGGACTCAATGCCACAAACCGATCACCACTTTTAAAACTGAAAAAAATATCTTTGTTTGAAACAGGAACAAAGCAGTGAAAGGAAGTTGGTTCAAAAAGAAAAAAAGAAAAAACGAAAAAAAAGAAAATGAAAAGAAGAGAAGGGCCAACGAAGGGAAGTTCTCAAATCTTTGCCTTTATTTGTCTTGTTAGTGTGCATAAATTTTGCCATTGCTCTTCACGTATTTCCTCTTAGGATGAAAAGTCCTAGTCTGATGGATTTTCTCCCAATCAAAAACTTAGTCTGATGAATTTTTATCCTAAGATAGAAAACCTAGTCTGATGAACTTTCTCCTAGTACGAAAATCTTAGTCTGATGAATCTTTCTCCTAAGATAACAAAAAAAAAGAAATCTTAGTCTGATGAATCTTTGTCCTAAGATAATAAAAATACCTAGTCTGATGAACTTTCTCCTAGGATCAAAATCTTAGTCAAAGATAACAAAAAAAAGGGACCTAGTTTGATGAATTTTCTCCTAGGAACAGAATCTTAGTCTGACAAATCTTTCTCCTAAGATAGAAGACCTAGTCTGATGAACTTTCTCCTAGGATAGAAATCTTAGTCTAATGAATCTTTCTCCTAAGATCCCAAAAAAAAAGAGACTTGGTCTGATGAATCTTTCTCCTAAGATAGAAGACCTAGTCTGATGAACTTTCTCCTAGGATAGAAATCTTAGTCTAATGAATCTTTCTCCTAAGATCCCAAAAAAAAAGAGACTTGGTCTGATGAATCTTTCTCCTAAGATAGAAGACCTAGTCTGATAAACTTTCTCCTAGGATAGAAATCTTAGTCTGGTGAATCTTTCTCCTAAGATACCAAAAACCTAGTCTGATGAATATTCTCCTAGGATATTTTTTTTATGGTAAAAAAGGGAAGTTTGGATTTTTTTTAAAAATAAAAACAAAAAGAGGGTCAATGTTTTGTTTTCGTAAGTTATCAATTTGTAGTTTTTTTTAAAATTAGGGGTCCTGCCTGGAGAATATGACCAGTTTTTACTTTAGTCAAGCTTAGTTTAAAGTTTTCCTCAAGCTCAATCTCAAATGTAGGAGACGCACTTCCTAGTTTGGGTCTTTCAGTTTTACTCACAGGAGACGCATATCCTAGTCGAGTCTTTAATTTTACTTTCATCATTGCATCCTTCATCAATAGCATAGGTAATTTATAGTTCAACTAACACTCACAAATGTTCCTGGTACAAACTGGGGCAGAAAATTTTCTTTGTTTTGTCTGTTTTGTTGCGGTTGCAGGCGCCCACCTGGAGAACAAGGAAATACAGTTCAAGTTTTTGGTAATCAGGCGCCCCACCTGGAGAACAAGGGAATACAATTCAAGTTTTGGTAATCAGGCGCCCACCTGGAGAACAAGGAAATACAGTTCAAGTTTTTGGTAATCAGGCGCCCCACCTGGAGAACAAGGGAATACAATTCAAGTTTTGGTAATCAGGCGCCCACCTGGAGAACAAGGAAATACAGTTCAAGTTTTTGGTAATCAGGCGCCCCACCTGGAGAACAAGGGAATACAATTCAAGTTTTGGTAATCAGGCGCCCACCTGGAGAACAAGGGAATACAGTTAAAGTTTTGGCAATCAGGCGCCCACCTGAAGAACAAGGGAATACAGTTCGAGTTCTGGCAATCAGCTCCCACCTGGAGAACAAGGGAATACAATTCAATTTTTGGTAATCAGGCGCCCACCTGGAGAACAAGGGAATACAATTAAAGTTTTGACAATCAGGCGCCCACCTGGAGAATAAGGGAATTCATTTCAAGTCTTTAGCATCATGCGCCCACCTGGTGAATGAGGGTATCTATTTCAAGTTTAAGTCATCAGGCGCCCACCTGGAGAACGAGGGAATTCACTTCAAGTTTAAGTCATCAAGCGCCCACCTGGAGAACGAGGGAATTCATTTCAAGTTAAAACATCAGGCGCCCACCTGGAAAACGAGGGAATTAACTTCAAGTTTTAAGTCAGTTGCAGGCGCCCACCTGAATAACAGGGGTAACCTACAGTCCTGTTGTCAAGTGAGAAGTAGCAGAAGCTCGCCTCAAGAATCTGAGTCGACACGGTTTAAGATGACCAAATGAAGTCTCAATCCAAAATAAAGAAAAATAGAAGTGAATCCAAAATGCAGAAGCGGAGACAAGATGTGTATTGCTTAAGACATGACTGAAGTCACGAGCTTTGCATGTCCCGTCGTGATCCGAAAAGCTGAAGAAGAATGAACTAGCACCTACAGCTAGCAAGCATCAAGGTTCAAATCAAAAGTCTGCATGAAGCACCATTCAAGACTCAAGATCAAGCTTCAGAAGACTCGTAGATAGGAATCTTGTAACTCGTAGCTGATAGGCTTAGTTAGTCTTTCAATTTTGATTTTGATGTAATAACGGGACCGGGGACCGGAACCTCGCTCGACTCTCGAACTCATCACTCCATCACTCCAAAACTTCCAGAACTACACTGACATGATTCCTTTATAGCCAAGGATATGTAGGCAACCTCCGAAGCAAGGTTCGGTCAAACCTTTTTCAAAATGCTTCCAAATGGAGTACCAAACGGGCAAAAATTGCTCGTAATTGCTCACTTTATCTTTGCCCGAAATCTATTCATGTTCTCGAGCAAAGAGGGGCAACTGTGAGCACCCAATTTTGCCCCGCATGAAAATTACTCCTAAAAATAATCCAAAAATAATTTTTTATGAATTTTAGGAGTTTTTCTTTATTTAGTTGCATTTCATGCATGTTTAATACTTTAAAATTATAGAAAAAGTCACAAAAAATTCATTATCATTAATCAATTAATCTAATTAATTAGTTAATGTCACCACCCGAAATCCCACCTTCAGGTCGTGATGGCGTCTAACGTTGAACCCGTTAGACAAGCCAACATTTTTTGTTAGATTTACTATTTTCTTTATTTACGATGTTTAAAAGAACGGCAATAAACATGAATGAATAAATAAGAATGCGGAAGCTAAGAATCCATCCACTTAATAAAATAAATATTACGAAATTTCGTACATAAACCCTCAGAACTGGTGCCACAATCTCACGGACAGTCTAAGATTGCTAAAAACATGAGTCTGAAATAAAGAAGTGTAGTTGTCTAGAAATACAAGATACGACAGAAGAAAAGGAATAGATGGTGACGCCAAGGTCTGCGGACGTCTGCAGGATTACCTCGGTGTCGCCGTGGACTGAAGGATACTTCCTCGCTCAATGTCCACTGGGTCCGGCAATGTAATCTGCATAACATAAAGAAGTGCAGGTGTAGCATCAACCCCCTGTACTGAGTAAGTGTCGAGCCTAACCTCGGCGAAGTATGACGAGGCTAGGACACGACAACAAATAACACCTGCGTAATTCAATAATATAACAGGAAATAATGACAGGAATTAAGCAAGAAAATACAACAACGGGGGATAACATGCTGGGGATGAAGGGCAACAACTATCTGAAACACAAAACAAGATAACAATTGAAATGTAAAAATAACAGCATGAAGTACAGCTCTGAACAAGTAAATAAACAGAAAAAGCTCGGCATGTCCCCTCGTGCTATAACCTCACAATCACTCGGCACGGAATGTCCCCTCGTGCATAAATAATAATCACTCGGCACAGAATGTCCCCTCGTGCATAACCTCACAATCACTCGGCACGGAATGTCCCCTCGTGCATAAATAATAAATGATCACTCGACACGGAATGTCCCCTCGTGCATAACCTCACAATCACTCGGCAAGGAATGTCCCCTCGTGCATAACATATGTAAAAGCAACAATTGACAGGAAAGACAATAATAAGAAACCTCAAATGTACAGAAATAATCAACAAGTATTCTACCGTCCCGACAAGGGACTCAGCTATAACCAATCTCACTCAGAGGTATAACTTTAACAAATGATCCTCAACCGGGCGAATAATCAATACCAATCTACATCATGAAATGCCCTCAAAGTATCACTTCCAGAACAACAATTAATTCATTACACAGAGAATAACAAAGAGCACTATATAAATCATCAAGTTCGACTCACGGGCATGCTCGACCACAACATATAGGTACCCGTCACCTCACCTATACATTGGACATGGATTGACACATAGCAAATAAGACTATATACCTATTCCCTCAAGCTAAGGTTAGACCAAACACTTACCTCGGCTCCAAGAATGCAAATCAAGCCTTTAGCACCGCTTTTCCTCTCGAAATCGACTCTAAAACGATCGTATCTATACATAATCGACTCAATAATATCAATAATTACTCAACAATTCAATTTCAAAGCCTAATTATAGAATTCCCAACATTCTTCTCAAAATTCCAAAATTCGACCCTGGGACCGCTTGGTCCAAACACGAGGTTCGGACCAAAACCCGATCACCCATTCCCCCACGAGCCCCAATATACAATTTGTTTTGAAATCCGACCCCAAAACGAGGTCAAATTCCCAAATATTTAAAAATACCTAACTCTACCCAAAATCCCAATTTCTACCTTTAAGTTCATGTTTTTAGGCCTAAAATCTAGTGGATGTTTAAGAAAAATGGAAAGAAACAAGTTAAAGATCACTTACCTAGGAGGTTATGGTGGAAAAGCTCTTCAAAATCGCCTATGGGGTGTGGGGAAGAAGGAGGGTTGTGAAAATTGGTAGAAAATCCCGTCACTATTCTGTTTAGGGTATTAAAATAATTGGGCAAAAATTTACTCTCCGCATTCGCAGACCCCAGGCCGCGTTCGCGGAGGTTTAAGTTTTACAGGCCTGTGCGTTCGCGGTTGTGGGGCCGCGTTCGCACAGGGTATTTGATACCCAGCCCCCCCCCCCCCCAGGCCTATGCGTTCGCACCCTTCTCCTCGTGCGTTCGCGTGGCTTTGCTAAAATGTACTCCGCGTTCGTATCCCGTGTGGTGCGTTCGCACTGTTCAAAATCCACCCTGATCCCCAGACCCCACTTTACCCTGTGCGTTCGCACTCCCTTGAGTGCGTTCGCATAGGGTAAAATACTTGGACACCAGCAACAACAATGACACCAGATTTTCTAAGGCTTTTTGCACTCCAACACCTACCCGAAACTCACCCGAGCCCTCAGGGATCAAAACTAAACATACACACAACTCCAAAAACATCCTACGGACTTATTCGAGTAATCAAAACATCAAAATAACATCATAAACACTGAATTAAGCCTCAAAATCTATAGAATTCTCTCAAAACTTCATAACTTTCAAATTTTCCCTTTTTAGTCTGAATCACGTCAAACTATGTTCGTTTCTTACCAAATTTCACAGACAACACATAATAATCATATTGAACCTGTTACGGGCTCTAGAACCATAATACGGGCCCGATAACACCAGTTTCATATCAAATTTCATTTCAAAAGCCTTTATATTTTTCAGAAAACAATTTTCTTTAAAAATTCATTTCTCAGACTCGGGACCTCGAAATTCGATTCTGGGCATACGCCCAAGTCCCATATTTTCCTACGGACCCTTCGGGACCGTCAAATCACGGGTCCAGGTCCGTTTACCAAAAATGTTGACCAAAGTCAACTTTATTTAATTAATTATCAAAAAATTAACATTTTATCAGTTTTCCACATAAAGGCTTCCCGGCTACGCGCCCGGGCTGCGTACGTACATCGAGGTGGGGTAAAAGGAGGCTTTTAGGGTCTCGAAATACAGATTTAGCTAAATTTTCACGGGATGACCTTTTGGGTCATCACAATCTCCACCTCTAAAACAAACGTTCGTCCTCGAACGGACATAGAAAGGTACCTGAATCGGGGAAAAGATAGGGATATCGGCTCCGCATATCGGACTCGGACTCCCAGATAGATACCTCAACAGGATGACCTCTCCACTGAACACGAACCGAAAGATAACTCTTCGATCTCAACTGACGAACTTGCCGAGCTAAAATGGCTATTGGATCCTCCTCATAAGACAAATCCTTGTCCAACTGGATGCCGCTGAAGTCAAGTACATGAGATGGATCCGCAATATACCCCCGAAGCATAGATACATGAAACACCGGGTGCACAGCTGATAAACTCGGTGGCAAGGCAAGTCTATAGGCCACCTCCCCTACCTTATCCAGAATCTCAAATGGACCAATGTACCTAGGGCTCAACTTTCCCTTCTTTCCGAACCTCATCACGCCCTTCGTGGGCGACACCCGAAGAAATACACGGTCTCCTATCATAAATGCCAAATCTCGAACTCTGCAATCCGCATAACTCTTCTGCCTGGACTGAGCTGTACGAAGTCTATCCTGAATGATCTTCACCTTGTATAAGGCATCCTGGACTAACTCAGAACCCAATAATCTAGCCTCTCCCAGCTCAAACCATCCGACTGGCGACCGACAACGCCTCATACGGAGCCATATGAATGCTCGACTGATAGTTATTGTGGTAGGAAAACTCATCTAAAGGCAAGAACTGGTCCCATGAACCACCAAAGTCAATGATACAAGCCCGCAACATATCCTCCAAAATCTGAATAGTACGTTCGGACTGTCCGTCCATTTGAGGATGAAATGTTGTGCTCAACTCGACCCGTGTGCCCAACTCACGCTGAAATACTCTCCAGAAATGGGAGGTAAACTGATTACCTCGGTCTAAAATAATGGATACGGGCACACCATGCAATCGAACAATCTCTCTCATATATATCTTTGCCAACTTCTCTGAAGAATACGAAATCGATACAGGTATGAAGTGCGCTGACTTGGTCAGCCTATCCACAATGACCCACACCGCATCAAACATCCTCTGAGTCTGTGGGAGCCCAAATATGAAATCCACGGTGATACGCTCCCACTTCCACTCGGGAAGCTCAATCTGCTGCATCAAACCACCGGGTCTCTGGTGCTCGTACTTAACCTGCTGACAATTCAAACACCGAGCTACATAGGCTACAATATCCTTCTTCATCCTCCGCCACCAATAATACTGCCGCAAGTCCTGGTACATCTTTGCGGCGCCCGGATGAATGGAATACCGGGAGCTATGGGCCTCCTGCAATATCAACTCACGAATACCATCAAAATTAGTCACAAAAATACAGCCACGTATCCTCAGAACTCCCTCATCATCAACTGTGACCTTCTTGGCACCTCCGTGTTGGACCGTATCTGATGTTTTAGACGTCAATACCACACAAGATTATAGGTTAAAAGTGTGGTACCCAATTTTTCGAGTGTTGTCTTATAAGAAGAACCTGGTTCTTCTTTGTGTTCCAACTTCTACTGGTGCGGAATAATAAAAGCAATAAAGTAAAAACACAGATATTTTTACGTGGAAAACACCTGGCTCAAAAGGTGAAAAACCACGACCTACTCCTTAGTAGGATTTGCTCAAACGCTTCACTAACAACTCTGAGCCAAACGGACTTACAAAATAAACTCTTTTGTAATCCGAGGACTAACTCTAATCTCTTTGTATCAACTAGCCTCTAGCTAATTTCTACAAGCTTCAAGTTAACTCTAACTTGAACAATGTGTACCTATTACAATATGCTTCTAAGAAAGCTGATAAGATACAATATTGAAACACCTACTACAATCAACTAGACTCAATACATCAACGATGAAACTGATTCTTCTAGTTGAACTGTAGCCTTTGTATCGCACACTAAATCTGCTTGCAAAATAACTCTGGGAATTTTGCTTTCAGATCTTGATTCACTTCAGTACTTGCGCGTCCAAAATTCCAGCAGAAATACTTCGAGTATTTATAGAGTCAGTAGTTGAGTTTGTCAATCAATTCTAGTTCGACTCTTCTTGGGAGAAAGAATTCGAATTAAACTCAACTTCCTTCATTTGTTACTTCTCCTTGCTGAATTCAACTTCTATTCTCTCATCAGTTTGCAACCTTTTCGCATTAGAAGACAATCTCTTGGTTCATTGATAAGTCACAATCACGAATATCTCCTATGCATATACGGTTCATGTGCCAGCTATTCAGTTCCAAGATGTGTGCCCTGATGGACCTGGTTCAACTGGTCAGCCTTTGTCAATCTTCAAAACTATGCACTGGCATGGGTCAACAAATTCCTCATTTTTGATGATGACAAACTCTGTGCTTAATCATGTATACACTTCAAACACTTTGGACTATTTTAAGCATTAATCATTGAGAAACCAGGTTCATTAGGTTATAAATATCACTTAAAAAATTCAGCACATATCTTCCCCCTTTTGGCATCATCGAAAAGATTGCAAAATGATACACTTACCAGATTTGTTAATTATTACTCATGGCCATTGAGGCAACTGCAGGTACAAAGCATGATTAATCAACACAAGAAGCCAATAAATGTAAGCTAAATATGAAATTGAGATAAGTCAATAACTAGAAGCAAAATTCATTGATTAATAACGATTATCAACCACCATACAGTAAAAACAAAAATAATCAAAACCATGAGAAAAAACAAACAGAAAAGATAGAAACAAGCTTAACAAGACAGAAACATGTCCCGAACTGGGCACTTGAAAGGTTATGGGGAAGCTCTGGATAGTCTAAGGATGGGAAGGTGCAGAGGAGGTTGTGGTCTTGGATTGTAGGAGAGAAAGCATCTGCTTAAGAACACCCTCGTTCTTTTCTTTCTCCTTTGCTAATTCAACCCTGAGAGCATCCCGCTCAGCTTCAAACTCAATCACACGAGACTTCAAACGAAGGATCTCCATACCCTTGAACTTGCTTTCCTGCACCAGAGTTCTTACTTTGTTGTTGACTGGATGCTTCCTAGATGAACCAGGTTCATCTGCAAGAACATTGACAATGTAATCACACAATAGCAAAGTTTCCTTCCCATAATAATCCTTGGCAGTTTCCATCTCAGCCTTCTTAACTGGAACCCCAAAATGAGCAAGCACGGCTGTCAGAATAAATCTATATAGGATTGCATGTGCTTTTGTTCCATTCACAACTCTGTACAAGAGTTGGATGATGAAAGCTGGCCAATTGATTTGCTTTCCCCTGTACAAGCATTCCATCAAGGTTAGATCCATATAGTTGGCAATGTGCCTTCTTTCTTGTCTGGGAAGTAGGAACTTGATGACGAACTCGACGAATAGCTTATGTTATGGCTTCATTTCACTCTTGTAGACAGGCCTGGGTTCAATCTCTTTCTCATTATCACTGAAGAACCTGGTGATGTTAATTGTTGAGGCCATCCCATCTAGACAAGGCCATCTTTTCCTTGTGTAGTCCTCATATCCCTCAGCTGGTATGTCTAGAATAACACCCAGTTCTTTAGCATCAAAGGAAACTTCAATTCCTTTGACCATTGATGTGACCCTGCCGTTCAACAAACTCAGCTCTTGCCAGCCTGCCTTCCATACGAAGGACCATGTCCTTCCAGCCCTACATCTCTAGAGTTCCGAGCAAAACTGCATTCCAGTCTCATCTAGATCCTTCATCAGCTTACCCTTCAGAATTGTTCTTTTTCCAAACATGGTAAGTCTGTTAGTCACCTCTCCTATTTCCTTCTCCTCCTCTCCACTCCAGTCTGCATAATCATCCTCTTTCTCAACAATTTTTACTTTCTTTGGCTTGGACCTGGTCTTTTTGACGGTGCTTGGAGTTGCAGCGGACACAGCAACTGACTTCTTTGAAGAAGCCTTAGCATGTTTGGGTTTTGGTTTCCTAACCACAACCGGAGCTAGTTGCTCCTCTTGTTGGACCAGGTCCAACGTCTCTTCTTCAACAACAACAGCCTCAACAGGCTCTCCAACTTTTGTTTTTCCCTTTACTGCCCTCTTCTTCTTGCTCTCTTGCAGATCCTTTTCCAATTTCTCTTCTTCATCTCTCACTGTGCTACGAGTAGCTCATAATTTTGGAGCAGAAACACCAGCAGCTTCAGAAACTTTCCTCTTCTTGGAAGGAACTGGGTGAGTTACCTTCTTGGACTTTTGAGTCCTCCTTTTCTTGGGGTTATAGGACTCCCCTAATTTCTTCAGCCTTTCAGCCAATGTTTCCCCCCAGATGAACCAGGTTCATCTGTGCCTTTCTTCAAACTTGCAAGACCTGTTGCAGCCTCCTCCACTGTACTTCCCCCTAACTCTGTGACGTTTTCTCTAACATTTTCAGGAATGGGGCCATAGATAACCAACGTGGTACCATCCCCTCCCCCCCAGATCCCCTCTCAACTTATTTTCCTTCTCTCTCAGAAATTCTTTCTTTTCTACCACCCCTCTGCCTACTTGGAACTTCAACATCAATAATAGATCCAACCAACACTAATCTTTTATCAGCAGAAGCAGCTTCAGAATTAATTTCAGGATTACCTTTCTCAGAGCTGGTTGAACCAGGTGCGTCTTCCTTATTGGTTGATTTAAAAGATTCATTGGACGAATCTGTCTTAGAACCTTTATCCGCTTCAATAAGATCCTCCAAGAATTTTTCCCTAGTCCTAGAAGCAATAGTTTTCCGGGCAAGAACTTTGACTCGACGATTCTTGGGGGCAGGAGTAGGGTTTGGAATAGGTTCAGGAATGGGTGTATTTTCAGGGGTTGATGAGATTTCTGGTGATTGAGAACTGTATACAGATGGAGAGTTAGACTCAGACTCAGAATTTCCTCCATCATAATCACGATTAGGTGATGAAGTAGAAGAAGAAGCAGGTGGTGGTGAAGACATGATTATGTGATGTTAGGAATAAAAAGGCAAGTAAGCAATTTTGGATTATGGAATGAGTTGAACTTGGTTCGACGGTTGCTTTATGAAGAAAAGAGTAATGATGACCCTTATATAAGATGTGGCTGGGGAGATTACAACTGTAGAACATTTACTCAATTAGGAGTCTAATCGCTGAAAGACTGACATTGATTAGACATTTAATTTCCCCCTAAAACTAGGCTACTTAAGTGAAGATGGGACTTATTGAAACTGGTTCAATTTGGGTAAGTACGAAGTATTTGAATTTAAACCAATTATGGAAAGGATCCTGCTCATGTATGACTGTAATTGAATTAATATATGGAGAAGAGAACGTACCTCGTCAGTCAGATGAATCAGCATGGATGAGCCAGGTTCATCCTGTTAGAAATCTTTAACTTGACTCAATTTACAAAGATAGATAAACATTATTAGTATCCAGGAAATCATATTAATACATGTCACAAGAGTATGGCAATAAAGACATGATGCTGAGCAATTATTAATCAGATTAAGTACACAATTAGATTTTTCTAGCCAACAAGAATATAAAAAAAATCAAATAATTTTTTTCATTTTTGTTTTTCCAATTAGGTGATCTTAATCATCCCTAATTCAAGCATGTTTCTCTCAAAATGCTCCCTACTCAGTGCTTTGGTGAAGATATCTGCAATTTGCTTATCAGTAGCACAAAATTCAATTGAGATCATTCCCTTTTCATAGTTGTCCCTAAGGAAGTGGTGTCTAACATCTATGTGCTTAGTTCTCTTATGATGAACCGGGTTCTTCGTCATACTAATGGCACTAGTGTTATCACAGAAAATAGGAATGCATCCCACATCTATGCCAAAGTCCATGAGTTGTTGTTTAATCCACAGTAACTGAGCACAGCAAGAGGGTGCAGCCAAATATTCAGCCTCAGCAGTAGACAGAGCTATTAAATTTGTTTCTTGGTGGCCCAAGACACAAGACAAGAGCCCAAGAAGTGAGCCATGCCTGAAGTACTTTTCCTGTCAACCAGGAAACCAGCATAATCAGCATCAGCATATCCTACAAGGTCGAAATTACTACCTTTAGGATACCAAAGGCACAAATCAGTGGTGCCTTTCAAATATCTCAAAATTCTCTTCACTGCAGTGAGGTGGGACTCCTTTGGATTTGCCTTAAACCGAGCACATAGTCCCACGCTGAAAACAATATCTGGTCTGCTGGCAGTGAGATATAGTAGAGACCCAATCATTCCTCTGTACACCTTCTGATCAATGGATGAACCAGGTTCATCCACATCCAATTTGGTAGTTATGGCTATCGGGGTGTCTATTTCCTTTGAATCCTCCATCTTGAACTTCTTGAGGAGTTCTTTCACATACTTTTGTTGATGAATCATTGTTCCATGTGGGTTTTGCTTGATTTGTAAGCCTAAGAAGAAGTTTAGCTCACCCATCATACTCATTTCAAATTCACTCCCCATTAGTGTAGCAAATTCCTTGCTAAGCTTTTCAGTAGTTGCCCCGAATATGATATCATCAACATATATTTGCACAATCAGAAGATCCTTCCCCTTTTCCTTTAGGAACAAAGTACTGTCCATTTTGCCTCTTTTGTACCCATGTTCCAGCAGGAATTTTGACAATCGCTCATACCATGCTCTAGGTGCTTGTTTGAGACCATAAAGAGCCTTGTCAAGTTTATATACAAGATCAGGTTGCTCTTTGCTTTCAAAACCTGGAGGTTGTTTGAAAAATACAGCTTCCTTCAAATATCCATTGAGAAAAGCACTCTTAACATCCATCTGATGGAGAATGAATTCCATATGTGCAACAAATGCTATAAGAAGTCTGATTGCCTCCAATCTTGCTATAGGAGCAAAGGTCTCATCATAGTCAATTCATTATTCTTGACTATACCCTTGAACAACTAGTCTTGCCTTATTTCTTGTAACAGTTCCATCCTCATCGAGCTTGTTCCTGAAGACCCACTTCGTGCCAATCACTGATCTGTGTAGTGGCCTGGGTACCAAGTGCCATACTTGACTTCTTTCAAATTGATTCATCTCCTCTTGCATGGCATTTACCCAGTCAGCATCTTGTAGGGCTTCACCAATGTTCTTTGGTTCGATTAAGGATAGGAAGTCATCAAACGCACACAGATTTTTCAAGGAAGCTCTTGTTTTGATTCCGGATGACAAATATGTTATGATGTTATCAAGAGGGTGAGAACTCTGATATCTGTGTGGTTTGAGTACTAGTAGTTCACTTCTGGATAGTTCCATGTTGTTTTGTTGTTGTGGAACAAGATCAGGGCCAAGATTCACATGTTGAGTTCCCCCTGTCATGTTGTTTGGGTTAGTTGGACCTGGTCCATCACCTGTTCCATCTCCCATGGCTGCTTCACTGTGTTCACTGCTTCTCACCAGTCCAAGCTTCTCATCTTCTGGTTCTTGTCTCTCATAAAGAGTGTTAGTTTCATCAAATACAATATGCACACTCTCCTCTACACACATAGTTCTGTTATTATACACTTTATAGGCTTTACTATGTGATGAATATCCCAAGAATACTCCCTCGTCACTT
>ML288695.1:1665-82178 GCA_005239495.1 Nicotiana undulata
TGTATTGAAATATATATATATATATATATATATATATATATATATATATATATATATATTGATACATCTTTTATATTTATTCATGTTTAAGTTGTCTGTTATTAATTATTAACCAAGGAATAAAGTAAATTGAATATACACGTTGACTTGTCTAGCGGGTTCAACGTTAGACGCCATCACGGACCCGACGGTGGGAAATTCGGGTGGTGACACAAAAATTGGTTTAAATATTGACCCAACTTTCCCTATATGCAAATGTCAGGAAGAAGAATCCGTATTCCACATTTTCTTTAACTGCAAAGCCATTAAACCTTTTTGGGACAGTCTTGGGCAAAACTTCTATAAAAATAAGGGTGAACACTGGCTCATTCAGCTAAAAACTTTTGACTATCCAATTAACAACAACTTTATAAATTGGAATTCTTTTTTTCCTTTTGCTAACTGGGACATTTGGTTAAATAGGAATAACAACAACCAAAACAATATGGAAAACCCTATTAATATTAACCATATTATTGCTAGGGCTACTGAATTTCATCTCCTGACTGAAAAAAGTATGCACACTTCTCCAAAAATCCCCATCAATGTTAAATGGCATAAACCACCAAAAGGATGGTTTAAACTAAACATAGATGCTAGCTTCAACAGTATCACACGAAAATGTGGTCTGGGAGGTGTATTCGGAAATGCCAATGGGCACTGGATAGTTGGATTTGCAAAATTAGCTCATGCTCGTGGATCATTACAAGCTGAAATCAAGGCACTCCTAGTGGGACTTAAAACATCACAGAATTGGGGAATGTTCCCACTTGAAATAGAAACAGATTCCACGGAGGTGATCCAATCAATCCAACAAGGTAATAGACTTTATGATAACATTGTTAACTAATGCAGGTTGTTAATGCACCAGCAGAAGGAGGTAACCATCCAGCACGCGTTCATGCAAGGCAATAGGTAGCTCATCAAATGGAAAAGAAGGCAACTTCTGATCAAATGAAGGGGAAGAAAGTTTTTGTGGAACCACCATATGATGTAAAATGTTTTGTGGAAAGTGATTTACTAGAACCATATATTTTTGAAAAATTCCTATCTTATGATGCTTGCAAAAATTTAGCAAGCCTAGGTAATAAAAGTGTCCTCCGTGACACAAACTATGATAGTCGTGTACTGAACATTCCTTAGCTATTAATATATATATATTTCCTGTTTGCTCAAAAAAAGAAAGTGTCACGATCCAAAATTCCACCAAGTCGTGATGACACCTAACCCGAACCTGCTAAGTAATCCAACTAACATAAATCATCAAGAGAGTCGAAGATCATTAATTAACTCAGAAATAAGAATATAATTTAGATACAACTACCCCAAAATCCGAAAGTACAAGTCATGAGCTACTATGATTTGGAATATACAACGTCGGCATGAACAAATACATCATCTAGTCGAAAGTTACATAAACAAAAATTCAAATCCTATACTACCATGAACCAAATGATAGTAGATTGTTGTTGATGTTAGGCTAGAAACCCGTGTTTTAGTTGAGTTATATACTTTAATTGCTGCATCTTACTTGTGTTTTAACTTAAATGATAGTGAATTCTATTTATTACATGTTTTATGTCGTGCAGGAAGTGATTCCGAGTTTGAAAGATAATTTGGAGCTACATTGATCAATTTGGAGCTTTGAAGTCCAAGTAAAAGCCAAAAAATTAAGTCGGGATCGCGTTAGGGTGGAGGGCCAAGTCTGAATATCAAAAAATGAAGAAAACAATTTACTCTAGGAAAACATCACAGGGCGTTTGGGGCGACGCATAGGGCGGCGCAACTGTGCAAACCAACTCTGTCAGAAAATAAGTCTCTATAAATGGTCCGTGTGGGGCGCCGCGCCATGCGCAGTGCCAGTATATTTTTCTCAGCATATTGTCCTAGTTAGGCTTGAAAAGGGTAGTTTCATCCGGGCCCACTTCTACACGGTATAAATACACCAAAAATAAATTTTTTGAAGGGACTTTTGACCTACGAAAGATTTAGAATCAACTAAGGCAAGAAGACACAAAAATTCATCAAGATTTCAACCAACAATCGATGCAATACAGGAGATTGTATCGAATCATTAGCATTGATGTTTTCTATGTTCTTAAACTTTAGTGAGATGACTTTTACCATTGCTATAGAGTTATTTTCCTTAGGGTGTTGACGGATATGGTGTTTTGATAACTTGATTATGGATTTGATTCTTGACAATTATTGGATCTAATTGATGGAGTTTCAATTTATATTGTGAAGTTATGTCACGGCCCAAAATCCATCTAGTCGTGATGACTCCTAACCTAACTCGTTAGGTATGCCAAGTAATAGTCAACACAACTCAAATGAGAAAAATCAGAGTAAATGAAAAAAATAGCTTAATTTCTATACAAACTCCCAAGGATTGGTAGTACTAATCATGCGCTTCTAAGACTTAGAATTCACAAAGCTGGTAGAAAATAAATACATCTTCTGTTCGAAATACATATAAACAGATTTGCGAATCTAAAGCTACCAAGGACAAGTGACAGCTATAACCAGAACGCAAGTACATTTTCAATGCCAGCTCCTGCCATACACAACAACACCAGCTCCAATCTGCGTGCAAGGTGCATAAGTGTAGTATGAGTACAACCGACCCCATGTACTCAATAAGTAACAAACCTAATCTCAGGTTGAAAGCAGTGACAAGCTTGGAAGAAGGACAGAGTCCAATACCAATGACCAATAAGAATAACAACATCTGATATAAAGATGAAAGTAATGGCAAATAACTCAAAGGAATTACCATGCTCAGCTCATTCAAAACTACGGAAAAGTAGGCATGCCTTCAAGTATAATAGCCAAGACCAGATCTTATCACTGAAATCAATTAGACACGTGTTTATAAAAAAGAACCATGTTTTCCAATTTACAACATCAGATAAGACTTTTCATTTTCAAATAGTGTGAGGAAAGAATATCTCTATGCCAACATGTCAATATACATGTCCAATCATCAATATCATAATTTTTCCATACTCCAGGAGGAAGAGATCGCCGGGTTCAACTTCCACTAGTGATGGTGATTCCTTCTTGAAAAACAGTATATTAAGTTGAATCTTCATATTCTAATAATAAGCTAAGGCCCACTTTTACCTTAAAGATCAAGTTATACCATCTAGCATGAGGGAAATACATTTCTATGCCTACATGTCAAACATATATGTCAAATAAATGGTTTCACAATAATATCATCAATTACCCTTACTCTCAGCCCACTCAATATGCCTAGCTCAATGCTCCTACTCCATCACACACACAATCACTCAGCACTGTACGGGTGCTTGACTCAAAAGCTCCTTATAAAACACGTGTATATATAATTGTGCATGCGCTCACTGCTGATATGTCAGACTCCGGAGGGGTGAATCCTGTGTAAGCGCTAATCAAAAGACAATATGACTTGCTACGATGTGTAGCTCGATTGACATAATAATACTGGTAATAATAAGCCAATAAAGCCTGCTGCAACGTAAAACCGATCCACTTAATAATAGTAATAAATCAGTAAGGCCTGCTGCGGCGTGCAACCCGATCCATATAACACTCCCTCAACATGGCTATCAGGTCCACCTCAACCATTGACATCTCAAGTCTCAAGGGCTCACAATCTCATATCACTCAGCCCAAACAGTACCACATATGGAAAGTAACAACAACGTGTGATGCAAAAACGTAATGAGCGGAGACTGAGAAATGATATGCAGATAGAGAATCATGACTGAGTATATAATTATAGTAAGATCAGATAGCCCAAAACAAACAAAATAGTTTCATTAGGTCTCAACCAAATAATCACATAGCCTAAACATGATTTCTAATGTGAATCACAGCTCAGATAATCAACAAGTAGGGAGAATATGAATATAACAAGATATAGCAACAAAAAATGTTTGGTAATAGTCTAAAAGTGTCGCGACCTAATTCCTACTATAGGCCGTGATGGCACCCAACGTCGTCGCTAGGCAAGTCAATGGTGAACTACCTATGTAATTGTTCATTTTAATATTTTTAAAATCATTGATTTTATTTAATTAGAGAACGATTAATAGGAGATCGTAATAATGCAAAGTGTAAAATAAACCAAAGAGTGAAGTTGTGAATTTAATAATAAAAAATAATGAAATATCTACTAGAATCTCCCAAAACCTGGTGTCACAAATGCATGAGCAAACTAGTAGAATATACAAACCTCCTATACTACTGTTTTGAGTAAGATAGACACAAAAATAAATACAATAATAAGAGACGCGCTGCAGGACGGGCATAGAAAGCAGCTCACCACTAAGTCTTCGGGTAGCGGGGGTACGCGCCTGAATTGTGGCCAGGTTCATCTGCCTTAGATCCTGCACGATTAGTGCAGAAGTTGCGAGCACCTAGTTTTTGAACATATTTAGATTTTTATCACCTTTTAGTGTTTAAATATTTGTTAAGTTTAATATTGATATTTTAGCCTTTATTCCACCTTTTAGTAGGTTTATTTGATAAAATTAAAACTACAAAAAAAATTACACTTCTAGATATTAGATGTATTATATTTGCAAAAGAAAAGAAAATTTACAAAAATATTTAGTAATTTTATAATTTTTATTAGTAGTTTCTTATTTTGTTTTTCTAGTTTAAAATATCAGTATAATATTTTTAATTTTGGATTGTCTTTAAAAAAATACAAAAAAAAAAAAAAGATCCAATGAAAATTGGGACACTAAGCAAAGATTCTTCTCCATCCTTATTGTAACTAACTTCACAGGTGCATGTATTTTCTTGTTCTCCAATGTTTTTCTCACAATTATTTCCAAAACAGCTCACCACTCTTATCCTCATAACAATACACTACACGAAACTCGAATTCTAGCACACTACATGTCGTCCTCATGGTCATTTTGCACACTGATCACTAGCACAGACCATAAACACACACACACACACACACACACAAAAAGCAGGGGTGAAGGAAACGAGAGCAAAATAGAGAGAAAAGGGGTATGGTTGAACACACAAAAAGGGAAAAGAAAGAGAGGGCAGCCAGAGATCACAAAAAATGGAGTTCGTGGGTCTCTTTTCCTTACTCCATTAACGTGGATCCAAAGTAGTACACAAAGAAACTATTAGAGCATCTCATTAGTTAAGCTCTATTCCACTGCTAAAAATCAGCCTATTCGAAGCCATAAAAATCATTTTCTGCTAGCTCACTCTTGCTGGCGTTTCGCCGGAGTTTTACCATCTCCGACCAGCTCTTTTCCCTCGTGAACTTTCTGAAAGACCACCGCAAAGGCTTTAGTTATTCACACTAAACGAGCAGCTCCTTCGTGCTCCATCAACCACTACAAAATGAGCTGAGTTCGAGGTTATCGGCGTGGCTGTTCGAGGTGCCGGGGTCGTTGGAAAATTTTCCGGTCAAGAGTTTATTAATATCCGAGTTGGCTGTAATTTTAATTCAAATTCATCTATATAAAGGTCCATTCCTTTCTTCTCTAACCTACTGATTCTTCATGCTTTACGTCTTTCCTTAATTTTCTTTTCCTCCTTTTTCTTTCTTAAAGTGATTTACTACTATTCTTGCTCATGTTATTCTTGGTTCGTAAATGAAATTGCTCTATTTGACTAACAAAGATTATCTTATGTGTTAGTTATGTAGTCATATATGTTTCATGATGTTACTTAGTTAATTTTTTTATTTTATCTGTTTATTAAACTAGTTCTTTAGAAGTTTTTATATTTTATGATTAAATTGTCACTACCCAAATTCTTCATTCGTGAATTGTCATGACGGCACCTAGTCTCTACGACTAAGTAAGCCTAACACTTTGCAGAAATGAATTGAAAACATGAAAATTTAAAGATTAATAGCAACACATAACATAAATAAGCAATTGAGATGCCGCTCGGCATATACAATAATCAATTCCCGAACTGTACATAACAATCCCAAGATCCGAAACACCGTAAGTCACAAACTTCTACGAGTCCTAACTGTTCTATACATTACTGTTTAGAGAAATGAGGGAATAATGAACATAAGGGGATAAAGGGGGATAAAGGGGGATTCCAAGTATCTGCGGGTGCGGACAGATGTACCTTGAAGTCTCCGGCAGCAGCGGCTGCAACTATGAACGAGGCTGGTAAGAAGAACCTAGATCTGCACACGAAAAACATGTGTAGGAAAGGGCGTCAGTACACCACAATGGTACCCAGTAAATGCGAAGCCTAACCTCGGTAGTCCCAAACGTAAAATAAAGACTGAAATTGAATAAGAAAGAAATCATAGAAAGGTAACATATCAATACACAGAGATAACAACAGGGGATCTTCCGAGATACCGTCTCATAGTCCCAAACGTAAATGTGCAGAGGGATATCCTAGAATATTGTTCCGTAGTCCCAAAGTGAATATGCAAGACATGGGGATCTCCGAAATACAGTTCCGCAGTCCCAAAGTAAATATGCAGCCCAAACAATAGAATTCAATAGTTACAACATGAAATCCTACAATTCAACCTAAGTGCAAGTTAAGGAAAAATAGTAAATTCACTAAATATGCTACATGTAGTTCAGATAAACAGTTAAGTCAAGCATGCATGCTATTAGTCTAACATGATACTACACATGTAGATAAGATTCAAATAAGAAGGAAAACATGTCATTACTTAGTAGAAATTGGATTTTTACAAAAATTAGCCCGTGTATGTACTCGTCACCTCACGTACACGACACTCATATCTCAAAAACAGTACCAAATCCCAAGGGGAGTTCCCCCACACAAGGTTAGGCAAGCCACTTACCTCGAACCAAGCTCAAATAAACTTCCACGAAAATCCAACTCCGAGTGTCCCAAATCTAGCCAAAATCAATTACACAATATAAATACAACTACAAGTAACTAATCTAGCTACTGAAATCAAAGCCGAAGCAAGAAGTTGGAAATTCGCCCCAAAAAGCCTCCCCGGGCCCACGTCTCAGAATCGAGTAAAAGTCACGAAATATGAACACCCTTCACTGACGAGTTCACTCGTACCATAATTATCCAAATTCGATGTCTAAATCCCAATCAAAACTCAAAAATTCGGTTGAAGAACTTTTGCCCATTTCCCCAACTTTCTCATCCAATTTCCTTAATTTAATGAAGAAAATAACTATAGATTAATGAAATACAACCAAAATCGAGTTAAAAATTGTTACCCCAAAGCTTCCTCGAAAAATCCCTCGAAACATCGCCAAATTCCGATCTCCCAAGTCCAAAAACGAAGAATGAAATCAAACCCTCAATTTTACCCTTTTTCTGCCAGTCAAATTGCACCTGCGGTTAATAACCCGCTTCTACAGTCACGCACCTGTGGAAGAACCAACGCATGTGCGGAAACAACTTAAATGGGCTAGGACCGCATCTACGAGCTCGCTCCTGCGGTCTCCTACTCCTTCTGCGGACCACTTGCCGCACCTGCGGCCTCAGCTGGAAAAGGCCAAATCCGCATCTATGACTCCTTAGCCGCTTCTGCGGCTCAAAGTGCGCAGGTGCGGTTACACCAGATGCAACAACTTCAGCAAATTTCCTAAGTCTCAACTCAATCCGTTAAGCACCCGAAACTCACCGGAGGCCCCTGGGACCTCAACCAAATATACCAACAAATCCTAAAACACAATACAAACTTAGTCGAGACTTCAAACAAACTCAAACAACGCTAAAATCACGAATCATCCTCTGATTCAAACTTAAAGAACTTGAAACTTCCAAATTCGACAATCGATGCCGAAAGCTATCAGACCACGTCCGATTGACCCCAAATCTTGCACACATGTCATATTTAACCCTGCAGACCTACTCCAATATCCAGAATCAGAATCCGACACCGATATCTAAAATTCCACTGCCGGCCAAAATCTCCAAAACATTGACTTTCGCCATTTCAAGCCTAAATGAGCTACAGACATCCAAAACACAATCCAGACACGTCCCTAAGTACAAAATCACCTAAAGGAGCGAAAAGAACCGACAGAACTCCATTTCGGAATCGTCTTCACACCGTTCCGACTACGGTCCAAATCCTAAGGCTTAATCTCCCGTTTAGGGACTAAGTGTACCAAATTACTCCAAAAACCAAAATGAACCCTCTTGGCAAGTCACAATAGCAGAAATAGATACAGGGGAAAGCAGTTAATAGGGGATTAGGGCTATAACTCTCAAGACGACCGACCGGGTCGTCACATAAAAAAATTGATATCTGGTTTTGGTTTGATGGGATGAAAAGATTTAGATGAAATAAATAAGTCATGGGATATTACTAGTCAAAATTGAGAAGAACTGGGCCGTCAAAAGGTTTGGTCTATGGAGATTAATTGGTAACGAGCTCTTTCACGTGTTGGGTCGTGGGGGTAGCATCTAGAGAATTCGATCTGGGCCAATGAACATTGTTGGCCCAGTCTTAGCAGACTGAGGCACACATTTTTTATCCCTGAATAAGTTATCCCATCTTTCCATAATGAATCTACTTTATCCCTTTCGCAATAACTTCCATAACTCATTGGCCCTACAACGAACCTTAAGCTAGTTTAGGGAAAATTAATTAAGTCATAAACACCGTAGTTTGATTTAGGCGTGATTGATAAATCATCATGACCATAGGTACGGTTCCCGTGGTCATGGTCACGATACGTAAATCCCTATTCGAGTGTGCGTTTCACGCGACTCGACCATAACTTCTAATAATAATAATAATAATAAACATGTGATAAACCGCAGGTGCGTTTCACGTGACACGATTCACAATGTGTACAAAAATAATAAGTACGCGACATCGTGACTTATTTAAATAAATTCCATAAATCCTAAAAGCAATTAAAATTCTATTAAAAGTGGTTAAAAAGTAGAAATACACATTAAGTCTTATAGCAAGTAATTTCGATAGTTAGGCTAGGTATTAATTATTAAGCGACCGTGCTAAAACCACAAAAATCGGGAGTGCCTCACACCTTCTCACGTGTTAGCAGAATTCCTTACCCGATCTTCTGTGTTTGTAGACCATAAATAGAGTCAATTTCCTCGATTTGGAGACCTTGAAATAAATATTTAATCCCATATCGAATAATGTCACTTTAATTGGAACCCTATCCCCTCGGAAAAAAGGAGGTGTGACAGCTCTGGCAAATCTGTTGGGGACGAACCCAGAACCTCTAGTTCAGGGTTCAAAATTTGAGCTTAGAATAAATGTGATACTTGGGTTTTGTTTATTATCTGTTTTTACATGTTTGAGCCTAATGTGCTAAATGATGCTTTTTACCAATTTTTGATAATACTTGAACTGTATATAAACTGTTATAAAAACCCTTCTTCTCTCTGAGTCTTCTAAATCTTCTGGGAAGCGTACGCTTCGCGTGGCTTCTTTTCTGTTAGAGTCATATCCCCAATTTTAGAATGAGGATGGGATAAGTTGCAAAGCCGGTGAAGCTTCTGTATTCCCGGTACGTTGCCGCCCCTCAGCTCGAGTTGTCCACTCGGGCAAGCCAGGTGTAGAACAATACACCCAGGTTTTAAACTTAGAATGACATAGCCTCATGCCGGATCCCTAGTGGGAACGTTTGTTTGCATCACGTGCGCTTGACTTTGGGGACTAAACACAGGGGTTGGGTCCATCTAGGACAAGTGTACCCAAATTGAAAGACCATCCTGATGCATCTTACGTGCTACATGCGTAGTTGTTTGTTTCGTCTTGGATGTTGATCGACTTCTAGAATAGGGAAAGAAATCAATAAAAAAAACAAAAAAAAAACAACAACAAGAGTGTGAGGTAGGTATTTGAAATCCGAAACTCTGTCGAAATTTTCCAAAAGAAAAGAGAAAGAAAATAAGTCAATGTTTTCAAAAAGTCATGTTTCCTTTGTTTCGTCAAAACTGTCGAACTACGCGGGTCTGATTCTCGCCGGATGTGAGTGAGATACATAGGCAAACCTAATCGGTTCCGTCCCATAATTTTTTTTAAAAATCAAAAAATATTTTCCTTCACTTCCTTCTTTAGAAAGTCTTTCTTTTAGACCCCAATTTTTAAAAAGCCAAAAATATTTTTTTTATTTCTTCTCAAAATCCAAAAATATTTTCATTCTTCTTTCGAAAATTGAAAAGAAATTTCAAGATTCAAAAATATTTTCTTTTTTCTTTAGAAGTATTTCTTTCATGAATTCAAAACAAAAGTCCAAAAATCTAAAAATATTTCCTTTCCTTTAGAAGTTTTTCTTTCGAAATTTAAAAAAAGAATCAAAATTCAAAAAAAATATTATTTTCTTTCTTCTTTAGAAGTCTTTTGTTTCACAATTTTTTTTTTTTTAAAAACAAACAAATCTAAATCTAAAAATATTTTCTTTCTTCTTTATAAGTCTTTCTTTCGGAAATTAAAAAAAAAACAAAATCCAAAAAAAAAGAGTTAGTTTATTTACTTTATTCTTATCCTCCCGAACTACGCAAAGATCTGATTCATGTTCCCACATGATACGTAGGCAACCCACATCAGGTTCGAGCGAATCATCTAAAATGAAAAATAAGAAAAAAAGTTAGTGTTCATTCTAACATGCTTGTTGTTTTGAAATAAAATCTGGTTAAAGGTGGCCGGTTTGTTGGTTTGCAATGGAGATTCCAAGATCTCTCAGAAATAAAAGCATCTTCTCAACCGAAAGAAAAAGAACCACTATCATTGATCTAACTAAGATCACGAAAAGGCAAGTAGACAAGTTGGTGATAAAAATGGAGGCAAATGTTGGCTGACTTTTACCAATTTTGAGCAACATGACATGCTCTACTTGGATGGTCTGTGATGATAGGGAGACATGGGAATTCGTCCAAGTCCTTTGGAAAATTAGTTACTGTGAAAATTCCCATACTGTCAATCCTGACATACGACAGCCAATATGGGGAACGGTTTGATCAAAAGCCAAAATTTGAGTGTTGAATCCATAGCAATAAAAATGATTGAATGCCGTAGTAATGCTGATGTGTAAGTCCATGGCTAAGATGTAGACTGGTAATTGGAAAGGCACTCCTCTTTAGCAGGGAGGAGACTTGGTAGCTTATTTTGTCGTCTTTTCTGTTATTTGGGTTATCCAGGGTTGTAACCCAGATTTCAAGTTTGTTTTGTCTTGGCGTCAAATCCTTCCATCCCTTATTCAATGAAATACATTTTGTCCTTTTGTGTCATTCTATGCTTAGTTCTTTCGCCACTAGTTCTAGTGACATGACATGCATGCGGAATTTTATGCCAGATCTTAGAAAACTGATTTAGTCTGGAGTTGAAGAACTGAGAAAAAGACACTTTTGAGGATGAATAGAGAGTTAAAACACTTTGGAATTAATCTCGAGCAAAATTCATATGGAACTAGAATAGTCATACCCCTGGAGGTTAATGATTTTTACCTTCAAATCATTGTGAAGGTCGTGTTTGAGGAAGAATCAATTGAAGTTTGTTGGAAAGTTTGACATTAATGGATGGAAATTGTCTATCGACCGCGACACACCAAGAAGATAGACATGTTCATCAATGTTATGATCGCGAAAAGATAATATGTTTGGCGTTCTCGAGGCTTAGAGGCCATTTTCTCTGCTATCCAAACACTTTATATCCTTCGCTACCCCTTTTGAGCCCGTGTTATTTTCTTTGACCACCCACTTTTGGATTCAAGTTTAGAGTCAAAAGTCAAAAAAATGAGTGAAATGAAAAAGATTGAAATAAAAAATAAAAAGAAAAACCCATGCCCCAAGTGTACAAACTGGGGCAACTCTTAGAAGTTCAAAAGAAGAAGAAGAAGAAAAGAACGGTCAAAGGTCTATGCCCCTAAAAATAGAAGCTGGGGCAAACAAAAAGAAAAAAAAAAGGAAAAAAAGACAGAGAAACAGAACGAGAGATGAAAAAATAGTTAGGTCAGATATTTGAAATACGTTAAACCTGATTCCTTAAAAAAAAGACACGTAAGTGTAACAACCCGACGGGTCACTCCGAGAGTTTTAGCCCTGTTTCCCCCATTTTTGCTTCATTATATATTGTTCAATTTTATTATGTTGAGTTGGGTTGGTTGGCTCGGGTTCAGAGTGATTTTGGAGTGGAATAAGACACTTAGTCTCTTAATTTGGATATGTAATTGGAAAAGTCAACTGGAAGTTGACTTATGAGTAAACAATCTCGGATTGGGGGTTTTATGGTTCAGATAGCTTCGTTAGGTTATTTTGGACTTAGGAGTGTGGTCGGATTGTTATTCGGAGGTCCGTGGTAGAATTAGGCTTGAATTGGCGAAATTGGATAATTGGCGATTTCCGGTCGGCAATGGAAAATTAGATATAAGGGTCGGAATGGAATTCCGAAAGTTGGAATAGGTACCTAGTGTCATTTGTGACGTGTGTGCAAAATTCCAGGTCATTTGAATGTGGTTTGGTTGGTTTCGGCATCGTTGACGAATTTCGGAAGTTTAGAAATCCTTAGGCTTGAATTCAGGGTTAATTTGGTATTTTGATATTTTTTTGAGCGATTCGAAGGTTCGATTAAGTTTGAATGATGTTATGGGATGTGTTAGCGTGTTTGGTTGAGGTACCTAGGGCCTCGGGTGAGTTTCGGGTGGTTAACGGCTCAATTCTTGGCTTTAGAAGTTGGTAGATTTGCTGGTGTTCTATTTCAGAGGATTCCTTCTTCGCGTTTGCGAGAACGCTATCGCGTTCGCGGAGGGTTATTGAAAGCTGAGGATTTTTGTTCTTCGAATTCGCGAAGGGAAGGACACGAACGCGAAGGTTTGAGTGGAGTATGAATCGCGGACGCGCTAGAGGTCTCGCGTTCGCGAAGAGGAGTAAGGTTGATGGGGACCCAAGGTTTTTGGTCTACGCGTTCGCTAGGAGTGGGTTGCGTTAGCGAAGTTTAAAGCTGGTATAGCATCGCGTTCGCGAAGCTGTTGTCGCGTTCGCGAAAAGTAAAGTGGAACGGCAGTTGGGTTGGTCTACGCGAACGCGGGAGGACGGTCGCGTTCGCAAAGAAAAGAATCTAGCAGTAGTATTTTATTCCAAAATCGAGGGTTTGAGTCTATAATTCCAAATTTCAATAGCGAGTTCGGAGAAGGCGATTTTAGAGAGGATTTTCAGAGGAGTGATATGGGTAAGTGTTCTTCACTTAATTTTGGTTAAATTCCATGATTGTGCTTTGATTTTTATCATCTAAATTTGGAATTATCTTTTAGCAAATATACCACTAGGCAGGCTGCCTAGTGGCTAATATATAAATAAAATCCAAAAATGGGTCCAAATCTTACAAGATGTCCAAACCAAAATAGAAGTTGCATGAAGCTACTAGCTACTAAAAAGATAAAAAAGCTAAAGTATAATGAACTAGCTATTACAACAAAATAATATGAGTGCTTCCTTCTCCTGTCAGTGTATGTGAATCCAATTGCCAGTGGTAAATACCAAGCAGCATCTATCAAGCTCTCACAAGGCACCAGGGTATACTGTCCATAGGCTAAACTGAATTCCAAACATCTCCACCACAGAGTTGAAGCCAACATAGTCTTTCAAGTGTAGCTACTATATGATCTCCATATGCAGTGTACTGAGTTTGTCCAAGTATTAATCATATGCGCACTCATCAAATTTAACATGTAAAAGTACCTGGCTTTAGGTAGGCTTTTCAAGAAAAAAGCCAGGCTGGGACTGGCTTTAGGCAGGCCTTGCAAGGCAAAAGCCAGGCTGGGGTTGGCTTTAGGTTGGCCTTGCAAGCCAAAAGCCAGGATGGGGCTGGCTTTAGGCTGGCCTTGCAAGGCAAAAGTCAGGCTGGGGCTGGCTTTATGCAAGCATTGCAAGGCAAAAGCCAGGATGGGGCTGGCTTTAAGCAGACCTTGCAAGGCAAAGGCTAGGCTGGGGCTAGCTTTAAGCAGGCCTTTAAAGGCAAACGCCATGCTTGAGGCTGGCCTTAAGCTTACGACGCCAGCGTAAAGCCAATCATTCTCATGCGTTAGAAACTGTAAATTTTTGTGATCTTGTAAGCTCAAATCCTTCCCTTCCAGAACCTTTAATGTCAACATCATTCTATACATTGCTAAACCATCCTCAGATTGAGCATGAAACCATGCTAATACTAGTGAGAAATGATTCAGAAATCTCCAGAGATACAACATAACAGGTTCTGCCATTTCCTTAGCATGTGAACATATCAGAATTAGGATAATTTGTACCATCCAACACCTGATTATCGCATTGTTCTTGTACACTATCAAAGCACCTCCATAATGAGCATGTGACCATGATAATACCACTGGAAAGTACCTTAATAACATACAAAATGAGACATAAAAGAAACATGCATGTCTGTGTAGAGTCCAATCTTGTGAAGCCATCAGTATGGGGTTCTTCTCTTTGCTATCCTAACCCTAAGGCTAGGTATCTGAGATTTGTCTAGATTGATAAACCTCTTCCCTGCACTAGGAAGTTCAGAGAATGAATGAAACTCAGATGTACCTGCAAAAGAAAACACAATGTTAGCTATAAAATCCGCCACTGAGTTGCCTTCTCCGAACACATGTTGAAAGATCACGTTGAAGTTGCCCTTCATCTCTATAATTTTCTTCTCATCATTTGAAATTACCCAAGGAGGATCACATTCCCCTTCTACCACTTTCTTCATCACTAATGAATCAGTCTCCAATATGAGAGGGTGAAGATCATGCTCCACACATCATTCCAATCCTTGAAGAATAGTCTTAGCCACCACATTAGTTGTCACCCCCAGGTCTAATGCCCTTCCATACACCACATCACTTTCATCATTCCTCACACAAAAGCCTAATGAGCTAGGACTAGGATTTCCTTTTTAGGCACCATATGTATTGCATTGTACCAACCATGAAAAGGAAGCTACCATGTTACTCTTGTAGTGATCAATATAGGTTTATATCCTTCAAAATATTGAATTATGTCTAGCCATAACAATGGAATATTAGGCATCCAATCATACCTCACCCTTTCCAGTTGATGCAATGTCCTATTGATCTCATGAATCACCTTATTTGTGGACACTGAACCCCCATGTTTACCTGCATTTCTTCTCTTCCACAGTTCCCAAGTGATGATAGGTGGTATTGCTTAAAACAATGGCTTTAACTTTTGACAACATTGAGCATACCACCAATGTATTATAACCTGCTTCAATCTAATCAATGGCACAGTAATTCCAGCAGCCCCCATGAATAAGTTTCATACCTTAGAGGAAGAGGACTTGTGACAAATATATGCTCACTAGATTCCTCTTGGGGATGCTGACAACATCAACACCTAAACATCACCATTTTCCCTTGCCTCCTCCACATGTCATCAGTGACTATTTTCTGCGTCCACAATTTCCACAAGAAGAAGGATTTCTTGAATGGTAAGCCTTTAATCCACATTAACTTGAATTCCTGATTAGGATCAGCTCTATGCCTTAATATTTTCCAAGCACTACTAACACTGAACTTGCCTGAAGGAGTTATGTAACGACCCGGTCTGTCATTACGTAGAATCTGCATTATAATTACTACATTTGACTTATTATAGATTGATTATACCGTTATTGATGTGTTAGAGTTGATATGCTTGAAATCTAAATGGTTGTAGTGAGAGTTTAGCCACCTAGTCTTTCAAAATAGCCTTGAAGTTAGAAAAGCCAATTGAGAGTTGACTTATTGGTAAACAACCTTGGAATGCGGATTTTATGGTTCAAATAGCTTCGTTAGGTGATTTGGGACTTAGGAGTATGTTCAGAATAATTTTGTGATGTCCGGTGCAGAATTAGGCTTGAATTGGCGAAAGTTAGTTTTTGGCGATTCGGCAGTGGAAAATAGTCTATCGGGGTAAGAATGGAATCGACAGTTGGAATAGGTTCGTAATGCCATTTTGGATATGTCCGCAAAATTTCAGGTCAATCGGAGTTGTTTTGGATAGTTTCAGCATCGTTGGTGGATTTTAGAAATATCAAAGTTCTTAGGCTTGAATCCGATGTAAATTTGGTGTTTTGATGTTTATTATAGTATTTTGAGAGTGCAACTAAGTTTGAATGATCATATGTGATGTGTTGGTATAGGTTGTTGGGGTCCCGGGGGGCTCGGGATTGAATTCGGGTGCTCGACGGAGGTTTGAACTTGGAAATTGCAGCATTACAGCTGCTGGTGCTGGTGTAACCGCACCTGCGGAAGTTTAACCGCAGGTGCTGGCAGTGGGTCGCAGGTGCAGAGAGGTCGCAAGTGCGGTTAAGGGACCGCAGGTGCGGTCTCACAAGTGCGGTTAAGTGGGTCGCAGGTGCGAAAACCCTTGGCAAAATATAAATTAAACCTTCTGCGACCCTAACATATTTTTACAGCATTGTTGTACGGAAGAGAGCTTTTGAGACGAGTTTTGAAGGGGAAAACCAGTGTTCTTCCTAGAGGTAAGTATTTTGATCATTGAAACTCAATTGTGGGTGATTTTAGAGAATAAGCTCAGTATTAAATGCATGAAAATCAGTAGAAAAAGGGGGGGTTTAGGGCTTGAGATTATGAGACCTTTAGGGGTATATTTGAGAGGTCAAACGGACTCCGAATTTGATTTATATGTACGGACTCGTGAGGGGACGAAGAACATTTTGGTATAATAATTTCTGAGTTTCAGGGCGAGGGCCCGGGGGTCGGGTTTTGACAAATCTCGGATTTTTTAGCTGAATTTGATATCTTTCGATTGGAATTCGTTCCTTAAGAATATATTGATGATAAAAATATGAACTTGGTAGATTTGGAGCCTTTGGAGGTTGATTCGAGAGGCAAGCGCATTGCGGAATAGTTCCGGGCTAGTTTTGAGGTAAGTAATGTCTTTAAATCATGTCCTGAGGGTATGAAACCCCGGACTATGCACCCTTTCACGGGTTTTGAAATGAAAAGGCTGGAACTTTGGGAATATCTTTCGTATTTAGGCAACTATTGAGTTGCTAAACCGACTTTTAATCTTATGCTTAATTAGTATTATTTTTTTATATGATTTGGGCTGTAAGCTGTGTTTGAGGCCTAGTGTCGATCTGTTTTCCCCCCTGGGGGATTGTGTTTTACTATATTTTTCCTCACTGATATGCTATAATTTTACACTCAGTCTTTTCCTGATAAATTGTTTTGACACTCAAATTATTTTGATACTGTTTATTGAAAAATGAAAAACCGTTTTGGGTCGAGAACCCGGTATGTTATGGCCTAAGGGCAAATTGAGAGTGTTTGACTGAGTGAGGCTTTCAGGCCTATATTGTGAGTAGGCTTTCAGGCCTTATATGAGGGAGGCTTTCGGGCCTATATTGTGAGGAGGCTTTCAGGCCTTATGTTGTTATAGCGCTTGGGTTGTAGGAGCCCCTCCGGAGTCTGTACACACACACCCTCAGTGAGCGTAGGTACCTATTGAGTGATGATTGATACTGAGTGATGATTATTGCCCGCGGGGCTGTTACTGAGTGATTGAGAGAATGCCTGAGGGGCAACTGTTACGAGAAATGATTTTGGGCCCGAGGGGCAGATTTATGATGATTTTACTAAGTTTTCGAACTATGATTTACTTCGTTTTCAAACTGGTTTTTACTGAGAATTTTATTGAGATATACTGATATTACACTGGTTTCAAATATTTTCTGGAAACTGATTTTTGAACTCATGTATCTGATGAGTACTATCGGGTGACTTGGTGTTTTACTGGCTTTTGTGAAATTGTGTATCTGTACTATGTGTTTTATAATTCTCAGACTGTGATTTATTTTCAGTACTACTAAGTTGGCGTACTCATAAAGACTCACTGTGCCTCTGTGCACAGATTCAGGTGACAGTTTGGAGCAGTAGCTGTCCTTGCTTGTAGCTGCAGATTCACGGGATTTCGAGGTAGCTGTTCAGCGTCCACAGCTTCTCCACTTCCCTTCCTTATTTAGTTTTAGCAATTGATTCAGAGACATATATTATAGTTTTAGCAAAGCTAGATTTACTTATTCTTAGATGCTCATGACTATTGACTCCAATTCTTGGGAGGTTTGTTTAGGCTAATATGAGAACGCTAAGACTTAATTATATTATTTGATGCTATGTTTGCATGCTTATTATTGAATTGTGAACTCTTATAATTGAAAAAAAGTGTAGTAATGTGATGGTTGGCTAGCCTACTTCCACGATAGGCGCCATCATGGCTTGTTAGGATTTGGGGTCGTGACAAGTTGGCATCATGTATGGCCTATCCCAATATCCTTCACTGCCTTGATAATTCACATTTAGCCTTATATGTTCTGCAATTTCCTCATTGAAGGTTTGATCTAGCAGCTGATCATCCCATGTTTCACCTTGCCGAAATTCTGCCACATTCTGAAGATCTTCATTGATTGGAAAGTCTTCAGGTAATACGTGATAAAGTGCACCCAATCCTGTCCAATTTTCATTCCAAATATTAGTTGTTCCACTCTTCAATTCCCATAGGATTTCATGTTCTACTTCTTCCCTCGCATTCATCATTTTTCTCCAAACATGAGACCCCCTTCTAAACAGCACCACCGTTGGTATATCCTTCTTGCAATACTTATTCCACATGAAATTAGACCATAAATATTTTCTGGTCCTAAACCTCTTCCAAAGTTTAGCAAACAATGCCCTCGACACATTATTTAAGGACCTAAAACCTAGCCCCCCTTCCTCTTTAGGAAGGCAAAGATTTTGCCATGAAGCCCAATGGCTGCTTCTCTCTTCTTCTTTTGTGCTCCAAAAGAACCTAGAAAAAATCTTATGAAGATGCTACAGGATATTTTATGGTGGATGAAGTACTAATAACATGTGGACTGGCATACTTTGCAACACACTAGAAATGAGTGTTGCTTTTCCTCCAAATGACATCAGCTTTCCTTTCCATGAATGCAATTTAGCCTTTACTTACTTGATAAGATCCTCATAATATTCCTTCCTCCTTCTGGTGTAGAAAATAGGACACCCTAGATGTGAAGGGGAATTTACCTCTTGCAAATCCTGTAATAGCTCCAACCACCTGACATAATCCATTAGAAATCTTTGAATACGTGTAGTATGAACTCTTATATTTGTTGATCATCTAGCCTGATATCTTCTCATAGTTCCCCAACACCACCATAATCTTGCTCAATGATAGAGGATGAGCAGAAGCAAAGATTATTGTATCATCAACATATGCCAAGTGATTTAACGGATCAGACCACTTAGGCATTCCAAATCCCACAAATGACCTGTCTTCAAATAGCTTATTCAAAGACTTGGAAAGTACCTCAGCTGACATAATGAACAATGTTGGTGATAGAGGATCCCCTTGCTTCACACCCTTTGTAGACTTAAAGAACCATGAGGGCTGCCCATTTACCAATACTGAGTACCACTTATTTGACACCAAGTTCCACACCATGTTGATGAAGTGCTCAGAAAATCCCATCTTCCTTAGTACATGTAATAAGTACTTCCATGAAACCCTATCATAGGCCTTAGCCATATCAAGCTTGATCACCACATTAGCTGGCTTTCCCCTTAACCTTATGTCAGTGACAATTTCTTGAGTCAATAAGATGTTCTCAAATATACTCCTACCCTTCACAAATCCGGATTGATTAGGAGATATTAGAGAAGGCAGAAAATTTTCCAATCTATCATGTAACACCCTAGACTAGACCTTGTTAATGACATTTCTCAAGCTAATATGTCTTAAGTCAGAAAATGTTTCAACTCTAGGTTTCTTAGGCAACAACACTAGATTGGTGTGAGTGATGGATTTAGGCAGTGCAACTCCTCCATAGAAGTGTAGCACCATGTTATGTATATCAGCACCAGTAACATCCCAACATGTTTGATAAAATGGGCAAGTGAATCCATCTGGACCACTAACACTCTCTCCACTAAGCTCAAAAATTATTGTCCTTACCTCTTCAATAGTTGGAAATCTGCTAAGTTCCAAATTCTGTTCCATAGTGACCATCAAAGGTACATTATTGAGAAAGGAAAAGTCAGATGCATCACTTTCATTTGTGAACTGTTTTTGGTAGAAGTCCACTGCAGTTGTAGCCAGTTGCTCCTGGTCTTTAATCCATACCCCACTTCCACTTTTGATCCTCTTCAGTTGCAATTTCTTTCTTTTGCCATTGACATGATTGTGAAATAACCTTGTATTCCTATCTCCTTCAGCAAACCAAGTCATCCAGCTTTTTGCTTCCAATACTGCTCCTCAATACTCAAGTATTTCTTCAATTCAGATTGAGCCTTTTGAAGCACAATCCTTTTCTCAATAGTAGGCTATTCCTCAAACAACATCTCTTTCACCCTAACAATATCCTCCAAAATTGCCCACTGCTTGAAGATATCACCAAATGTCTCCCCACTCCATTTTGACAGTGCTGCCTTCACTTTCTTGAGCTTTTGCTTGAACATCAAAAACGGATCCCCTATGAAATCAGCTTCCTAATTCTACCTCACCACATCCGTAAATGTAGCATGCTTAGTCCAAAAGTTCAAGAACCTGAAAGGCTTGACAAAATTGGTGGTCTGCTCCCCATATGTCATTAACAATGGTGCATGATCTGATCCAGTTCTGATTAGATGTTCAACTTCAATAGTTGGCCACATGTTCTGAAATGGCAAATTCACAAATATCCTATCCAATCTTTTGAATATACACGCAACATTGGGTCTCCCATTCCACCATGTAAATGGACTTCCTTTATATCCTTGCTCAAACAAACCACACGAGTTTACACAAAATGCAAAATCCTCATATTCAGGAGGGTGTACTGGCAGTCCTCCTATTTTCTCATCTTCATGCAATATCACATTGAAGAAGAAACAGCCTGCATCATTTTGAATTGTTGCTCATAAACATTGCCTAGCCCAGGAATTACTCTTGTAGTCTGCTCAGACATGTATATTCTATTGATATCACCACCCTTTCCATTGCATGTTCTTTGGTCTGGCCCTACTGTATCATCCCTAACCTTCACATTATCATCTCCATCAAGTTTTTTATCCAATGCATACACCGGAAAAACCATCTACATAAGACAAGATCTTGCCAGTTGCACTAGGGATAAGGTTTACTATTATTGCTTTATCAGGTGACCCTAGAGCCAGGCCTAACGTCGCCAACCTAATGCCTGGGGAACCTGGCTTTAGGCATGGCGTCGCTAGCCTATCGCCAGGTGGGCTGCTGTCCCTCACTTTGTCTCCTGTTGTCTTTGTCGTGCCTAGTTGATCATCCTCCACCTCAATTGCATCACTCCCTACAACCTTTGTTGAGTTTATCTCATTAAGGTCCTCAAGCTGCCCAAAATCTGCAAATGTTTGAGACGGAATATACATGATTGGTTTGTAGTCATATTGAGTTGCCTTAGCTTCTCTTTACTAGTTCCATACCTTCTATGAACCCACTCGATTGTGGATTCCTTATTAGCTTTTTCATCATTACTTTGATCACTAGGGACTGCCTTAGCTAAGTTCCCATTATGCCGATCTTCCAACATTTTCTCAACTACTTCCTTCTTTACATGCTTAGGTTCCTGTTGATTACCTTCTCCAGCTGGTTTAGTATTAGCATCCTTCTCAACCCTAACCCCATAAGCCTTAGGATTAGGGCTTGACACTCTGGTATTGCCTTCTTTTTCTTTCTCATGGCCCTTCTTGGATTGTTTTTCCCCATGTTCCTTCTTTTTACCATTGCTATGATCCTCACCTTTGCCTTCAGTAATTTGTAGTGTAGGTTGATGAACTTCGTCAACCTTTAGTGCAGTGAACTTGTTCTTGGTTGCTACTTCCTCGATTTTGGTCTTCCCTTTATCCTTATCAGCTTTCTTACCTTGTTTGTTATCAACAATGTGACCCCGATTATCCCGTTGGTAATTATTCTTCCTTGCTTGTATCCATTCCTGCTTGGCATGATTAGTATCAGGCTTACCTACCACCATTCCACTTGAAAAAACCTTTGTTAAAGTTGCAGATGTACCAATTGCTTCTTTGCTTACCACAATTGTCTTCTCTTAGCCTTGATCCTCAACATCTTCATCAAATCTCTTGTGTAATTTAGGATGAATTACCCAGCATTCTGCCTCACTATGCCCTTGTTTCTTGCAAGGCTTGCAATACTTAGGCATAAAATAATACTTAATCCTAACCCATTTATACTCTTCTGGCCCAGATTCATCAACTTCTTCAACAATTTTGATACGTTTAGGGAAATTACCTAGCAAATTCACTTCCACCTTTACCTTAGCACAACTAGGTCTAGTCCCATTTTGAGTTGCTAGGTCTACATGTAATGGATTGCCAACTGCACGAGCTAATGAAAATACACATTCCTTACCAAAGAAATTTGGAGGAAGTTCTGGAAAACTAATCCAAGCTATGGCAATTGGAGTCTCTTCATCAGGTGTCCACCATGGATTCCATTTTGTACAACACATCTGCCACATGTATGATTGAGCCTTTAAATAAAAAGCTGGCTTTGAAAGAAGATGAACATAATCCTCCAATAAAGACAACCTAATTAACACATGATTGTCTTCAATCAAGCCAACTGAACAATGACCCTTAATCTCACATTGAATTGGAATCACTTTACGTAATTCACCAATAACAGGCTTCCCATATGAAAATTTCCCAAGAACTGCAAGTTGAAGCCCTTGTTGTACGATGGATTTCTTCATTTGTTGTTTCTTCCACTTCACGACTGGTTCTCCATGAAGGAACTCAACTGGTTTCAATGGTAGCATACCTAGGGTTTGCATGGGCATATTTATGACAGTAGGGTTTAATAAATTTGCATAGGTTAGGTGTATTAGGATTTGTATTAGGGTTTGTAGAGGTTGGTAATGGCTGGGGGGGAGGGGGGGGGGAGAGGGCGGACCAACCTCAGGNTTGTTGTTTCTTCCACTTCACGACTGGTTCTCCATGAAGGAACTCAACTGGTTTCAATGGTAGCATACCTAGGGTTTGCATGGGCATATTTATGACAGTAGGGTTTAATAAATTTGCATAGGTTAGGTGTATTAGGATTTGTATTAGGGTTTGTAGAGGTTGGTAATGGCTGGGGGGGAGGGGGGGGGGAGAGGACGGACCAACCTCAGGAGGAGGCTGAGCGCCGGCCGTGGAGGCCATGAAGGGCAGTCGCCGGCGTGCACTGTTGATCACAACTTTGAAGAGAGAGAAGAGAGCATGTTGTTCTTTTTTATTTAACGGCCTCTAAATTTGGAATTTGGGGTGAAAATGAGGAGAAAAATGGAGGAGAATTGGAGAGTTGATTTTGGGAATTTGGATGACCATTTGATGTCGTATTTTGATCAATTAGATATGGGTAGACTCGTGAGCGAATAAGGATTCTAATTTTGTAATTTGTTTCAAATTCCGAGATGTGGGCCCAGGGGTCGGGTTTGGCTAATTTCGGGATTTGTGATGTAATTTGATAATTTTGATTTTGGATAGATTCGGGGCGATTTGTGGTCGAGTCGAGCGACAAGGGCATTGCAGAGTAGATTTTTTTCTAGTTTGAGGTAAGTAACGATTGTAAATCTAGACCTGAGGGTATGAAACCCCGAGATTTCGTACTGTTTTGTTATATGAGGTGACGCACATGCTAGGTGACGGGCGTGTGGGCATGCATCGGTAGGGATTGCGACTTGGTCCGTCCCGTAGCAACTGTAGAGTTTCTTATTTTGATAAAACCTGTATGATATCTAAGTGTTTTAGAAATGCATGTTTGGGGCCTTGTGCCGTATTCTATTTTTATCCTCACCCTATTTTGATATGAAATCTGCACTCAGTCATGATTTTTACCTATTTACTGTTTAATTGAGTTTTATTACTCTACTTGTTGCATACGAAAGTTGTTTTGGACTGAGTTCCCTATTTTTACTGAAATGCCCGAGCGACTTGTGAGGTTTATGACTGAGTGAGCCCGAGGGCCTGATTTGTGAGGATATGATATGAGATCGGGTTGCACGCCGCATCATGTTATTGATAGGCCGAGTGCTAGAGTGATTGATGCCATGATTTGGCTTGTTATAACGCTTGGGCTGGAGGAGTCCCTACGGAGTCTGTACACAGCCCAGTGAGCGCATGTACCAACTGAGTGCGAGCGCAAGTGCGAGTGCCAAGGGACGAGTGACTGGGAGGCATGAGTGATTGTAAGGTATGCCCGAGTGGCTGCTCATGAGTGACAGTGAGGTTTGCCCGATAGGTTGTTTATGAGTGATATGTTTGCCCGAGGGGCTTGTTTATGAAAAACACTATTTTTACTTAAGACTCTATTGAAACTGATGAAAAATGTTTTCATACGATTTCCATTGGAACTGGAGTTTACGAGATATTTTGACTTGATTTATTGATTTGGGAATTGTTGTTTTCATGGAGACTTTGTATGGTGAGCTTTATGTGATTTTACTACTCGTCACTTCACTCAGCCTTTGTTTATGACTGTTACTTACTAAGTTGGCGTACTCACGTTACTCCCTACACTTTGTGTGAAGATTCAGGTGTCACATGACGCTTGAGTGTGAGTTGAAATATCATTAGCTGTTGTCGGAGTTTAGCAAGGTAGCTGCATGGCGACCGCAACCCTGCTCTTCTCCCTCCTATTCTTTCAGTAGATTATTTTATTTAACATCTCTTGTCTTTTGAGTAGACTGTATCAGACCTGTATCATAGATGCTCATGACTAATGACATCGAGGCCGTGCCGTTGATTTTATCTTTTGGTTATTTTCACTTGTCTTGAAGTGTTTAATGAAAGATTTATGATGAAAGAGATTTGTAAATGAATTATCGAAAGGAATCATTTCATGTTTTATTTAATGAATCGACTAGCCTAATACTGCGATAGGCCCCATCACGACCGGGGTGGTTTTGGGGTCGTGACAAGTTGGTATAAGAGCCTAGGTTACATAGGTCTCACGAGTCATGAGCAGGTTTGGTAGAGTCTTGCGGATCGGTACAGAGACGTCTGTACTTATCTTCGAGAGGCTGGGGAACTGTTAGGAAAAATATCACATTCTTCATTTCTTGTCGTGCGAATCCATTAACTCAGCCAAAGCGTAACTCTTTGAATTCCTTTCATGTATTTGAATGCGCACGTGAGCGCTCGGTATCAGCTGTGCATCGACGACTTGTGATTTCCATGGATGAGGTGCGAGAAGTGATTTTAGCATTTTGATAATGGGCCAGTCTGGAGGACTTGAGGCTGGGTTTTGTCTGTGGCTTGAGTGCTGAGATTTCGATTGTGTGAGCACGTGCATTTGGGACTTATATGTCCGTTTGTGTCCTTATTGGTGGGATTTTGTGACTTGATGACTATGTGGTGAGTGTGATTTGAGGGTGAGATGTGTTCAAATTGTTTGATTGTGACAAAAAGAATTGGCTGGAGATGTTGCAAGGAAATATTGGGTGTTTGACTTCTGTCTTCAGTTGGCATATGGCCTCGAGTTGTGAGTGTAATGAAGAACCTCTCATGTAGTTTAGTTGTGGAGTGAAATGGATATTCATGTTATGTTATGAGTTCATGATGATGTCTTTAAGGATGACCAATGCCCCAACAACGTTCATGTATTTGATTAACAATGTATTCCAGCCGTATTGATACTCCTTCATTATTGTATTCGTTGATGACATTTTGGCATACTCACGTAGCCAGGAGGAGCATACTCAACATTTGAGGATGGTATTGTAGAGATTGAGGGAGGAGAAGATTTATGCAAAGTTCTCTAAGTGTGAATTTTGGCTAAGTTCAGTAGCAATCCTGGGACACATGGTGTCCAGTAAAGGTATTCAAGTGGTCAGACGAGTGTGGGGAGAACTTTCAGAAGCTCAAGACTGATTTGACCACATCTCCAATGTTAGTTCTGCCATCAGCTTCAGGTTCTTGTACTGCGTATTGTGATGCCTCGAGGGTAGGTATTGGTTGTGTTTAAATGTAGGAGGATAAAGTGATTACGTAATAGCTATGATTTTGAAAGGTTATAGAGATATATCAGTTTGAGGCTAAGCAGGCAGGGTTATTTCCTGCGGGGTGTACTGAGGTTGTGTGATCCTTATGCGGTTTTGTAGCCAGTCCTCTTACCAGTATATGATATATGTTGCAATTTGAGTTTAAATCGCTTGTGGAAGTTGGCACGACTATTACAATGGTGAATGCGAGATTTGTAGATGATTTGAGATATTAGGTGGTTTGTGTTATATGAGCTTGTTAAAGATTTAGTTGAATCTCACTGTGGTATTGTGGCGGTGATAGCGTATGGGCATTATGAGTTATTGTTTGTCCTGATCTATGGATTTTAGCCAAGTGGGGGAGTATGCTAATGAGAAGTTGGTTGCACGATTATGTGATGTATTGGTTGCAGTTCGAGGTATACTGGTGAATCAGTTATGACTTGCAGAGGTGGAGTTTGATAATGACTCAAGTAATGGAAATGGTTTGATACAAGTTGTAATATACTCTATGGGTAAGTGGGTTTTATTGAATGATTGAGTTGTATTTGTAAAGGGTGTAGTGTGTGCGGAGTAGGAATTTTCTTGGTTGCTTAGGGGTGTGGGTTACTCCCTTGGGTGATGGCGTGTTAATAGGGTAGAGGATGTTCGATCTGATTGATCATTTTAATTGAGAATTTTGTAGAGTGGGTGACTCTCGAGAATGTTTCTGATGGATTCAAGGTTTATATGTAAAAATTGGGAATCTTCAAGATGTGTATTTGGCTAGAAACTAAGATTTTCATTGGAACAAGTCAAGAATTGTGATATTTCTATATCATTGTGGATTCTACATTCCACTATCATGAAAGGGAAGAATAACTTAAATTCATCGAAAGTATCTTTTGAGTAAGTATTTGAGATGTGGTACCTTGGGGTGCTTAAGAGATATTTAGCGGTTTATGAGCCTTAGGGCGATGTGGTTCTGTGCTAGGGTCTCGCGTGGTTATTTATGGTTGAGGATATTGGTACTATGGCAAGGAGAAGAATCAATTAGAAGGTAATTAAGAAGGAACTCGGAGAAATAGGACAACCTGGTAGTAGATTGGATCGACATGGTAATGAGTAAGATCGTTTCTTTGGGTGCTTATGATGTGGTAAGGTTCTACGTGTGATTCGTGGCAATTCTATTGGGTTTTGACGGCCTGCATAGCTTAGTTGAGTTAGAAGGATTCAGTCTTGACGGGTTAGTTCGGTACAATGGGTTTCTGAGGGTTCTTGATAGTCTCTACCATAGTTGAGATGTATATTTCCTACTGGTGCATGAGGCATATTGTAATTTTCTCCAGAATAAAATCAAATGGAAAGTCTTAACTGATTGAGTATGTAGTTGCTTGCGACTCAGAGTGGATTTAAGGTTTGTCGTATCGTTCATATGGTGGCATAATAGGTGCGACGTGTGGTGTAGTATTGAGATTTACAGGTGCAAGGTCACGATGCGATTTGAAAGGAAGGTTCTGAATTCTTAGGTAGCATGGACGATCTTAAATGATCAGATAGATGATGCTACTTTTAGATATGGCTCAATGAAGGTATAGGTTTCAGAAGAGGCACTTGTTTTCATTTATGGATACTTCATTGGTGTGGCGGTACTCTCCTTGTTGGTCGGCTGCGGGTATTCAAATTCGGCCTTGCAACGCATACGGATTTTAGGGGTATCCCTCGTGGTATGATCGTGTATTTGGGAAGTATTAGTCATTCACGCGGCGGAGTTGAGATCAAATATGGTGATTTGTGGGCTCTAAGGGTTTGGAGACTGGGAACTTGAATGAGTAGATGATTTCATAGTTGAGGGTTGTAGAGACGTAGCCAAGGTTAGTCAGAGGTTAGTGTGTGTTGTGATTCAGCCATTATGGACCTTCATAGGGTCATTTGTCTATTGTGTATGACCAGATTGATTTTGGGTTCCTTAGAAGGCCCAATGAGGATAAGTGTTTTTCACCGATTCATATTGATTGGTGTCACGACCCGAAATCCCACCCTTCAGGTCGTGACTGCGTATAACGTTAAACCCGCTAGACAAGCCAACGTGCACAAATAATCTAACTTTTGCAACCCAATTCGACAATAGTAAAGAAAATACCTTTAAAATCTTAACAGAAATAACGAAGTACTTCAAAATTTTAATAGCGGAAATGTAATAGAAATTCGAAAATGCAAAGTGAAATAGTAAAATACATAGCGTCGCATAAGCCCAAAACTGGGGTGTCACAACTCACGAACTGTCTAAACAGAATGCTAAATACAGAGTCTGAAAAGAAATGCATCATTGTCTTGAAACTAAGGGAAAAGATAAGACAATAAGGAATCCAAAGGTAGGAGAGACACCAAGGCCCACGAACGACAGCGGGTATACCTTGAAGCTCTGGGTGGACTGAAGGTGACTCCCTCAATGCGGTCCACTGGGTCCGGATACGGGGTTTGCACAACATTAAGAAGTGCAGTGTAGCATCAGTACAACCGACCCCATGTATTGAGTAAGTGTCGAGCCTAACCTCGGCCGAAGTAGTGACGAGGCTAGACTTGACAATAACGATAAACTGTCCTATTCTACAGCAGATAACAGAGAAAAGAAAAAGACAAGGCAAGAAATAAACAGACAAGTAAGGGATACGGAAGCAAAAAAGGGGGAACAAGTGAGATGAAGCAATTAAACTGAAATATAGGAGTACACAAGAAAGGCAATTTAACACAAATGCTAATGAAATAAATATAAATGCCAGAAAAGCAATAATGGCACGGCATCACCCTTCGTGCTTTTACTCTCTTCCTCACAATGCAATGTACGATGTAAGGCAATATAAATCATGGCACGACATTAACCTTCGTGCTTATAATCAATGTAAATCATGGCACGACATTAACCTTCGTGCTTATAATCAATGCGAATAATGGCACGACATCACCCTTCGTGCTTTACTTTCTCTCTCTCACTATGCAATGTAATCAAATATCATGGCACGACATCACCCTTCATGCTTTACACACTTCCTCACCAAACAATAACATATATAATGGTAAGGAATACAACATAGTGGAAATACAGTTCAACATCACCCGGCAAGGGGAAAACATCAATCAATTTCACAACAAGTGCCCGGCAAGGGTCTTAGCTATAACCAATCATTTCAAATATATCGTTAACAATTGGGTTTTCAATCAAACCAATACATCATAGGTTCATCAACCAAGATTTCCAACAATAACGGCTTCCAAGTAGAGGCAAGTTCATAATATAACAAACATGGAAGTAATAACAAGATTTTTATCAAAAATAGACTCACGGGCATGATTGACACACAATGCATAGGTACTCGTCACCTTACCTATGCATTGAACATGATAAACACTTAGCACATAGCATAAAATACCTATTCCCTCACCAAAGTTAGGCAAGACACTTACCTCAGATCCAAAATATAACAATCAACCCTCTAACACCGTCTTTCCTTTGGAATAGAACTCCGGAACGATAATATCTAGGCATAATTAACTTAAGTATATAAATAGTGACTCAATAACACAATCCCATAGCCTAAATACACAATTCCTGCCATTCTTCCAAAAATTCCAAAATTTGACCCCGGGCCCACTTGGTCCAAACACGAGGCTCGGACCAAAACCCGATCACCCATACCCCCACGAGTTAAAATATATCATTTGTTTTGAAATCCGACCCCAAATTGGGGTTGAATTACCCAAAATTCCCAAAACCTAACTCTACCCAAAACCCCTAATTTCTACTTTGATTTTAGGATTTTAGGCCTAGATTCTAGTGATTATGGAAGAAAAAAGGAAGAAATAGGATTTAAAATCACTTACCCAAGTGGTTATGGAGGGATTCTAGCTTGGGGGTCGTCAATGGAGGTTGGAGAAGAAGGAGAATGCTGAAAATATCAAAGCCCCGTAATGCATATTCTGTTTTTGAACTTAATTATAATTGGACGTTTTTGTTCTCTGCGATCGCGGAAGAGGGGCTGCGATCGCAGAGCTTGAGGTTCTTACTACTATGCGATCGCGGAGCAAGGGGGTGCGATCGGGGAAGGAAACTGACCATACGTCTGCGATCGCGGACAACACTATGCGATCGCAGAGTTATACTACCTAGCCCCACCTGACTCCACTGACCTACTATGCGATCGCGAAGGTTCAGCTGCGACCGCATAGTGCAACCCAGTCACCCCTTCACCTAAGCATATGCGTTCGCAGATCAAAGGCTGCGATCGTAGTGAAGAAAACACCAGACACTAGAAAATGAGCCAAAACACCAGATTTTTGATAGTTTAACACCCCGTTAGCTACCCGAAACTCACCTAGAGCCCTCGGGGCTCAAAACCAAAAACACACACGACTCCCAAATCATCCTACAGACTTATTCAAGCAATTAAATCATCGAAAAATCATCAAAATTAGTGAATTAAACCCAAAAACTGACGAAAGTTTCTTAAAACTTCACAAAGCTTAATTATTCCGATTTTGATCCGAAACACGTCATTTCAAGTCCGTTTTACACCAAATTTCACAGATAAGTCACATAACATATATTAAACCTGTTCAGCGCTCCGGAACCATAATACGGGCCCGGTAACATGGTTTTCACATCAACGTTCATTTTCAAAAACCTTTATTATTTTCAGAAAAAAAATTTCTTTAAAAATTCATTTCTCGGGCTTGGGACCTCGGAATTCGATTCCGGGCATACGCCCAAGTCCCATATTTTCCTACGGACCATCCGGGATCGTCAATTCACGGTTCCGGGTCCGTGTACCAAGAATGTTGACCAAAGTCAACTTTATTTATTTAATTGTTAGAAAAATTCCATTTTCATCAAATTTTCGCATAGAAGCTTCCCTGCTACACGCCCGGGATGAGCACGCATATCGAGGTGAGATTGACGGAGGCTTTTGAAGCCTCGAAACACAGATTTAGTTGAATTTACTTAGGATGACCTTTTTGGTCATCACAATCTCCACCTCTAAAACAAACGTTCGTCCTCGAACGGAGATAGAAAAGTACCTGAGTCTAAGAAAATATGGGGATAACGACTCCTCATATCGGACTCGGACTCCCAAGTAGCGGCCTCGGCAGGCTGACCTCTCCACTGAACACGAACCGAAGGATAACTCTTCGATCTCAACTGACGAACCTGCATAGCTAATATGGCTACCGGCTCCTCCTCATAAGTCAGATCCTTGTCCAACTGGACACCGTTGAAGTCAAGAACATGAGAAGGATCTGCAATGTACCTCCGGAGCATAGATACGTGAAACACTAGATGTACAACTGATAAATGCGGGGGCAAGGCAAGTCTGTAGGCCACCTCTCCTACCTTGTCCAAAATCTCAAATGGACCAATATACCTAGAGCTCAACTTTCCCTTCTTTTCGAATCTCATCACGCCCNATGTCCAAGGCATCCTGGACTAACTCAGAACCTAACAATCCAGCCTCTCCGGGATCAAACCATCCCACTAGAGACCGACATCGTCTACCATACAACGCCTCATACAGAGCCATCTGAATGCTCGACTGATAACTATTGTTGTAGGAAAACTCTGCTAAGGGCAAGAACTGGTCCCATGAACCACCAAAATCAATAACACCTGCCCGCAACATATCCTCAAAAATCTGAATGGTACGCTCGGACTGTCCGTCCGTCTGAGGATGAAATGTTGTGCTCAACTCAATCTGTGTGCCCAACTCTCGCTGAAATACTCTCCAGAAATGGGAGGTAAACTGACTACCTCGGTCTGATATAATAGATAAGGGCACGCCATGCAATCTGACAATCTCTCTCATGTAGATCTTTGCCAACTTCTCCGCCGAATATGAAACTGACACAGGAATGAAATGTGCTGACTTGGTCAGCCTATCCACAACAATCCATACTGCATCAACCATCCTCTGGGTCCGTGGGAGCCCAACTACAAAATCCATCGTGATACGCTCCCACTTCTACTCGGGAAGATGAATCTGCTGCATCAATCCACCAGGTCTCTAGTGCTCATACTTAACATGCTGACAATTCAAGCACCGAGCTACATAAGCCACAATATCCTTCTTCATTCTACGCCACCAATAATGCTGCCGCAAGTCCTGGTACATCTTCGCGGCGCCCGGATGAATGGGATACCGAGAACTATGGGCCTCCTGCAATATCAACTCATGAATGCCATCAACATCGGGTACACAAATACGACCCTGCAATCTCAAAACTCCCTCAGCATCGACTGTGACCTACTTGGCATGTCCGTGCCAAACCGCATCTCTAACAGCACACAAATGACGATCATCATACTGCCTGGCGCGAATACGATCATACAACAAAGAACGAGCGACGGTATGGGTCAACACACTGCCAGTCTCAGAAACCTCTAATCTCACAAATCGGTTGGCTAAGGCCTGAACATCCAACGCAAGAGGTCGCTCCCCGACTGATAAATAAGCTAGACTGCCCATACTGGCTGACTTCTGGCTCAAAGCATCGGCCACCACATTGGCCTTCCCCGGATGATAAAGAATGGTCATATCATAATCCTTCAGCAACTCTAACCATTTCCTCAGCCTCATGTTCAACTCCTTCTGTCTGAATAGATACTGCAAGCTCTTATGGTCCGTGAACACCTCACATGGCACTCCGTGCAGATAGTGCCTCCAAATCTTCAAAGCGTGAACAATAGCTGCAAGCTCCAAATCATGGACTAGATAGTTCTTCTCATGAATCTTCAACTGACGAGAAGCATATGCTATAACCTTCCCATCCTACATCAACACTGCACCAAGCCCAACCCGCGAAGCATCACAATACCCGGTATAAGGTCCTGAACCTGTGGGCAACACTAACACTGGTGCCGTGGTCAAGGTTGTCTTGAGCTTCTGAAAGCTCTCCTCACACTCATCCGACCACCTGAACTGATAAATCTTCTGAGTCAACCTTGTCATCGGGGTTGCAATAGATGAAAAGCCCTCCACAAATCGGCGATAATACCCAGCTAAGCCCAAGAAGCTCCGAATCCCGGTAGCTGAAGTGGGCCTAGGTTAATCTCTAACTGCTGAAATCTTCTTGGGATCCACCTGAGTACCTCTAATGAAACCACATGGCCTAGAAATGCAACTTAACCCAGCCAAAACTCACACTTGGAGATTTTGGCATACAATTGACTACCCCTCAGAGTCTGGAGAACGACTCTAAGGTGCTTCTCATGCTGCTCTCGGCTGCGAGAGTAAATCAAAATATCATCAATGAAAACAATAACGAACGAGTCCAAATAAGGCCTGAATACACGGTTCATTATCTCCATGAATGTCGCGGGGGCATTAGTCAACCCAAAAGACATCACCAAAAACTCATAGTGACCATAACGAGTGCGAAAAGCTGTCTTAGGGACGTCAGAAGCCATAATACTCAGCTGATGATAACTAGATCTCAAGTCTATCTTGGAGAACACCGTAGCACCCTGAAGCTGGTCAAAGAGATCGTCAATCCTCGGCAAAGGATACTTTTTCTTAATAGTAACCTTATTCAGCTGCCGGTAATCAATACACATCCTCATCGAGCCATCGTTCTTCTTGACAAACAATACTGGAGCACCCGAAGGAGAAACACTAGGCCTGATGAAGCCTTTATCCAACAAATCCTGTAATTGTTCCTTTAATTCCTTCAACTCTGGTCGGGCCATACGATATGGCAGAGTGGAAATGGGCTGAGTGCCCTCAGCTACTTCAATACAAAAGTCAATAACCCTGTCGGGTGGCATACCCGGCAAGTCAGCAGGGAATACCTCTGGAAACTCGCGAACCACGGGCACAGACTCTATAGAAGGAACCTCAGCACTAGAATCACGAACATAGGCTAGATAGGCCAAACAACCCTTCTCGACCATGCACCGGGCCTTCATATAAGAAACAACTCTATCAGAAGAATGACTAGGAGTTCCCCTCCACTCCGAATGAGGTACCTCTGGCAAGGCCAGGGTCACTTTATTAGCATAACAGTCCAGAATAGCATAATAGGGGGATAACCAATCCATCCCCAATATAACATCAAAGTCAACCATATCAAGAAGCAAAAGATCGACTTGAGTCTCCAGACCACCAATAACTACTAAACAGGCACGGTAGACTCGATCTACCGCTATAGAATCACCTACCGGTGTAGACGCATGCACATCAGTACTCAATGATTCACGGGGCATACTCAAATAAGGGGCAAAATATGAAGACACATAGGAGAATGTAGAACCCGGATCAAATAACACCAAGGCCTCTCGGCTGCAAACTGAAACCATACCTGAAATAACTGCATCAGAAGCCTCAGCATCAGGACGAGCAGGAAAAGCCTAACACCGGGGTTGAGCCCCTCCAACCTGTGCATCTCTAGGTCTACCTGCTACAGGCTGACCTCTACCTCTCATGGCCTGCCCTCCACCTCTGTGAGTCTGGCCTCCACCTCTAGCACCACGACCACCACCCCTAACTGGCTGAGAGGGTAAGGGTGCACCTGTTGCGGGAACCCTGATACTAGGGTCCACTCGAAGCTCAGGGGCAATATGCCCCAGGATACCACAACTATAACAAGATCTCTGCTGCTGTGGCTGATGACTCGGGAACTGGCCCTGACGACCCTGATAACCACCCTGATAACTCTGAAGTGGTTATGCACTGATAGATGCTGGTGGTACACTAACAGGAGCTGGTGGTGCACTAACAGGAGCTGCCGGTGCACGGGGAGATACCTGAAGTGCTGGCTGAAAGGGTCGGGGTGGGTGACCCTACTGAAAGAATCCCTGCCTCCAGATGAGGCTCCACTGAATCTACCAAAATGACGGGGCCTCTTGTCAGCCCCCTGACCACCTCCCTGTGACAAAATCATCTCAATCCTCTTGGCCACATCGGCCGCATCTTGGAACGAAATATCAGTACTCGACTCCCTAGCCATCTGGAGTCGTATAGGCTGGGCCAATCCCTCACTGAAGCTCCGAACTCTCTCCCAATCAGTGGGGAGTATCATCAATGCATGCCTGGCTAGTGTGATGAACCTGGTCTCGTACTGAGTAACAGACATTGATCCCTGCTGAAGGCGCTCAAACTGCCTCCTAAGATCCTCTCGCTGAGTAATGGGAAAGAACTTCCCCAAAAATACCTCTGTGAACTGAGCCCAAGTCAAAGGTGCAGACCCAGCTGGTCTGGCTAAGCAGTAGTCCCTCCACCAAGTCTTGGTTGCGCCAGATCGTCAAAAAGTAGCGAAGTAAACTCCATTGGACTCCACTATGCCCATGTTCCGAAGAACCTCATGACAACTGTCCAAGTAATCCTGTGGATCCTCTGACGGTGCACCAGTAAAAGTGGTAGTGAATAACTTGGTGAATCGATCTAGTCTCCATAGAGCATCTGTCGACATAGCTGCACCCTCGGCTGCCGGTGCCATAATACCCGACTGAGCTACTCCAGCTGTTTGAGGTGCTGCACTCTGAAACTGAGTGGCAACCTGCTCTAGCGTATGAATAACAGGAGTCTGGGTCCCTCCCCCAGCCTGAGAACCAGCTGGTGCAGTAGGAAGAAGACCAGCCTGAGCCACACTCTCCATAAGCCCCACCAAGCGGACTAGAGCGTCCTGAAGCACTGGGGTAGTAATGAACCCCTCCGGAACCTGAGCTAGTCCGACAGGAACCGTCTGAGCAGGAACCTCACCGGCATAGTCTACCTGTGGGTCCTCTACTGGAGGTGCTGCTCTGGCTCTGCCTCGGACTCTAGCACGGCCTCGGCCTCGGCCCCTCGTAGGAGCTGCAATAGGAGGGTCGGGCTGCTGATCGGTCGATGAGGAATCACGCGTTCTCCCCATCTGCGAGAGAGTAATTAGAGACTCAATTAGTATTTAGGATTCAATTGGCACGACAGAGAATGAAAGATGTGAAGTTATTCCTAACTTTGCAGCCTCTAGGGGATAAGTACGGATGTCTCCGTACCAATCCCTCAAACTCTACCAAGATTGGTCGTGAGTTATGAGACCTAAGCAACCTAGTGCTCTGATACCAACTTGTCACGACCCAAAATCCCACCCTTCAGGTCGTGACTGCGTCTAACGTTGAACCCGCTAGACAAGCCAACGTGCACAAATAATCTAACTTTTGCAACCCAATTCGACAGTAGAGAAAATACCTTTAAAATCTTAACAGAAATAACGAAATAATTAAGAATTTTAACAGCGGAAATGTAATAAATATTCGAAAATGCAAAGTGAAATAGTAAAATACATAGCATCGCATAAGCCCAAAACCGGGGTGTCACAACTCACGAACTATCTAAACAGAGTGCTAAATACAGAGTCTGAAAAGAAATATATCATTGTCTTGAAACTAGGGGAAAAGATAAGACAATAAAGAATCCAAAGGTAGGAGAGACACCAAGGCCCACGAACGCCAGCGGGTATACCTTGAAGCTCTGAGTGGACTGAAGGTGACTCCCTCAATGCGGTCCACTGGGTCTGGATGCGGGGTCTGCACAACATTAAGAAGTGCAGTGTAGCATCAGTACAACTGATCCCATGTACTGAGTAAGTGCCGAGCCTAACCTCGGCCGAAGTAGTGACGAGGCTAGACTTGACAATAACGATAACCTGTCCTATTCTACAGCAGATAACAGAGAAAAGAAAAAGACAAGGCAAGAAATAAACAAACAATTAAGGGATATGGAAGCAGAAAAGGGGGAAAAAGTGAGATAAAGCAAATAAACTGACATATAGGAGTACACAAGAAAGGCAATTTAGCACAAATTCTAATGAAATAAATATAAATGCCAGAAAAGCAATAATGGCACGACATCACCCTTCGTGCTTTTACTCTCATCCTTACTATGCAAAATATGATGTAATCAATGTGAATCATGGTACGACATTAACCTTCGTGCTTTTAATCAATATAAATCATGGCACGACATCACCCTTCGTGCTTTTACTCTCATCCTTACTATGCAAAATATGATGTAATCAATGTGAATCATGGTACGACATTAACCTTCGTGCTTTTAATCAATATAAATCATGGCACGACATCACCCTTCGTGCTTTTAATCTCTTCCTCACAATGCAATGTACGATGTAAGGCAATATAAATCATGGCACGGAATTAACCTTCGTGCTTATAATCAATGTAAATCATGGCACGACATTAACCTTCGTGCTTTTAATCAATATAAATCATGGCACGACATCGCCCTTCGTGCTTTTAATCTCTTCCTCACAATGCAATGTACGATGTAAGGCAATATAAATCATGGCACGGAATTAACCTTCGTGCTTATAATCAATGTAAATCATGGCACGACATTAACCTTCGTGCTTAGAATCAATGTGAATTATGGCACGACATCACCGTTCGTGCTTTACTTTCTCTCTCTTACTATGCAATGTAATCAAATATCATGGAACGGCATCACCCTTCGTGTTGTACACTCTTCCTCACCAAACAATAATAGATATAATGGTAAGGAATACAACATAGTGGAAATACAGTTCAATATCACCTGGCAAGGGGAAAACATCAATCAATTTCACAACAAGTGCCCGGCGAGGGTCTCAGCTATAACCAATCATTTCAAATATATCCTTAACAATTGGGTTTTCAATCAAACGAATACATCATAGGTTCATCAACCAAGATTACCAACAATAACGGCTTCCAAGTAGAGGCAAGTTCATAATATAACGAACATGGAATAAATAACAAGATTTTTATCAAAAATAGACTCACGGGCATGCTTGACACACAATTCATAGGTACTCGTCACCTTACCTATGCATTGAACATGATAAACACTTAGCACATAGCATACAATACCTATTCCCTCACCAAAGTTAGGCAAGACACTTACCTCGAATCCAAAATATAGCAATCAACCCTCTAACACCTTCTTTCCTTTGGAATACAACTCCGGAACGATAATATCTAGGCATAATTAACTTAAGTATATCAATAATGACTCAATAACACAATCCCATAGTCTAAATACATATTTCCTACCATTCTTCCAAAAATTCCAAAATTCGACCCCGAGCCCACTTGGTCAAAACACGAGGCTCGGACAAAAACCCGATCACCCATACCCCCACGAGTTAAAATATATAATTTGTTTTGAAATCCGACCCCAAATTGGGGTTGAATTACCCAAAATTCCCAAAACCTAACTCTACCCAAAACCCCTAATTTCTACTTTGATTTTAGGATTTTAGGCCTAGATTCTAGTGATTGTGGAAAAAAATGGAAGAAATAGGAGTTAAAATCACTTACCCAAGTGGTTATGGAGGGATTCTAGCTTGGGGGTCGTCAATGGAGGTTGGATAAGAAGGAGAATGCTGAAAATATCAAAGCCCCCTAATGCATATTCTGTTTTTGGACTTAATTATAACTGGACGTTTTTGTTCTCTGCGATCGCGGAAGAGGGGCGGCGATCGCAGAGCTTGAGGTTCTTACTACTATGCGATCGCGGAGCAAGAGGGTGTGATCGCGGAAAGAAACTGACCATACGTGTGCGATCGCGGACAACACTATGCGATCGCATAGTTATACTACCCAGCCTCACCTGACTCCACTGACCTACTATGCGATCGCGAAGGTTGAGTTGCGATCGCATAGGGAAACCCAGTCACCCCTTCACCTAAGACTATGCGATCGCGGATCAAAGGCTGCGATCGCAGAGAAGAAAACACCAGACACCAGAAAATGAGCCAAAACACCAGATTTTTGACACTTTAACACCCCGTTAGCTACCCGAAACTCACCCGAGCCCTCGGGGCTCAAAACCAAAAACACACACGACTACCAAATCATCCTACGGACTTATTCAAGCATTTAAATCATCGAAACATCATCAAAATCCATGAATTAAACCCCAATACTCATGGAATTTTCTTAAAACTTCACAAAGCTTAATTATTCCGATTTTGATATGAAACACGTCATTTCAAGTCCGGTTTACACCAAATTTCACAAATAAGTCACATAACATATATTAAACATGTTCCGGGCTCTGGAACCATAACGGTCCCGGTAACACGGTTTTCACATCAACGTTCATTTTCAAAAACCTTTATTATTTTCAGAAAATATTTTCTTTAAAAATTCATGTCTCGGGCTTGGGACCTCGGAATTCGATTCCGGGGATAAGCCCAAGTCCCATATTTTCCTACGAACCCACCGAGACCATCAATTCACGGGTCCGGGTCCGTTTACCAAGAATGTTGACTAAAGTCAACTTTATTCATTTAATTGTTAAAAAAATTCCATTTTCATCAAATTTTCACATAAAAGCTTACCGGCTACACGCTCAGGCTGCGCACGCATATCGAGGTGAGATTAACAGAGGCTTTTGGAGCCTCAGAATACAGATTTAGCTAAATTTACTTAGGATGACCTTTTGGGTCATCACAATTGGCTCTGTAGTGCTATTGTGAGGGGCATGGCAGTTAGTGTTAATCTTTCCTGCTATGAGGAGCTGCGATTATTGGTTTTAGGCACACATAGTGTGGTGTTATTGTGGTCTTATAGCGGTATTTGAGTGAGGTAAGTAATTGGATATTGCAGGATTGAGGGGTATTGGTTATGTTCTTTCGGGTTCGTGTGGCATGGTAACATCCGATTCTCCGTGGTTATGGTAATGCACCTTGAGTACTTGATGTCGAATATTGCGTGGTTGTTGATTTTGATCAAGTTAGTACCAGGTATATAATATGGACCAACGCTTGGATGGGGTCGCGCATTGCAGCAAAGTTATGTTGAGATATGATCCTTGTGACATTGCGTTGTGGTGATACCTGTTGATCTTGCGTGGAGGTTCTCTAGTTTGATGGCATATTTCCATGTTTGAGTACATTTGGAATGTTGCTTATCAGTGCACGGACTGCTCGGGTTGCGGCCTTAAGCTGTATTGACACGTCATGTCCCTAGAGTGGTTGTGGTAGAGGAGATAAGGTCGTCGGACCTAGAGTGGGTACTTTCGGATATGGTTGCAGTATAATTGGGAGGATATTGATGCTAATCGACTTAGAGATTTTTGCTATATTTTCTGTCGAAGAGAGGGAATTCCATCACATGTTGATCTGACGAATGATTATGAGTTCTGTATGTTTCTTTCATCATTGGCATTATATGAAAGTGTTAAAACGAGTCTCTTTTTGTCAATAAGGTTATTACCGGCATTGGGTTGCTTGAGCAGCTGCTGTGATTAGAAATTATCTCTATGAGCGTTTGAGTCATGTGGTATGTCATGTGATTTCAACTTGGGGTATGACTATGGTTTGATTCAGCTTGTTCAGACTTATACAGTGTGTGGATACATGATTCTGATCTTCTGGAAGAGTTCAGATGTGGAAATTGGGTCCTAAGGCTTATGATCTAGGTTGGATGAAGACGTTTCAAATGTGTTATGTTATCATATCTATGCGAGATAGAGTGATGTGGGATCAGCACCAGGTATGTGCGTGGTAAGGTTATTCGACGATTTGATGGCTTTGGGAACAACTCTTGGCACGTTCGAGGACAAACATGTGTTTAGGTGGGGGAGGATGTTATGACCCGGTCGGTCGTTCCGAGAGTTTTAGCCTCGTTTCCCCCTATTTCTGCTTCATTATATGTTGTTCAACTTTGTTATGTTGAGTTGGGTTGGCTGGTTTGGGTTCGGAGTGATTTTGGAGTGGAATGAGACACTTAGTCTCTTAATTTGGATATGTAGTTGGAAAAGTCAATTGGAAGTTGACTTATGAGTAAAAGATCTCGGATTAGGGTTTTTATGGTTCCGATAGCTTCGTTAGGTGATTTCGAACATAAGAGTGTGGTTGGAATGTTATTCGGAGGTCCGTTGTAGAATTAGGCTTGAATTGGCGAAATTGGATATTTGGCGATTTCCGGTCGGCAGTGGAAAATTTGATATCGAGGTCAGAATGGAATTTATAAAATTGGAATAGGTCCGTAGTGTCATTTGAGACGTGTGTGCAAAATTTTAGGTCATTCGGACATAGTTTGGTTGGTTTCGGCATCGTTGGCAAATTTCGGAAGTTTAGAAATCTGTAGGCTTGAATTCAAGGTTAATTTGGTATTTTGATGTTGTTTTGAGCGATTTGAAGGTTTGACTAAGTTTGAATGAAGTTATGGGATGTGTTAGCGTGTTTGGTTGAGGTCCCGAGGGCCTTGGGTGGTTAACGGCTTAATTCTTGGCTTTAGAAGTTGGCAGATTTGCTGGTGTTCTGTTGCAGAGGGATCCTTCTTCACGTTCGTGAGAAGGATATCGCGTTCGCGGAGGGTTATTGAGAGATGACGATTTTTGTTCTTTGCGTTCGCAAAGGGAAGGCCGGGAACACGAAGGTTTGAGTGGAGTATGCATCGCGGACGCTCTCGAGGTCTCGTATTCGCGAAGAGGAGTAAGGCAGATAGGGACCTCGGGTTTTTGATCTACGCATTCACGAAGAGTGGGCCGCATTCGCAGAGTTTAAAGGTGGTAGAGCATCACGTTCGCGAAACTGTTGTCGCGTTCGCGAAGAGTTAAGTGGAAGTGCAGTTGGGTTGGTCTACGCGAACGCGAGAGGACGGTCGCGTTCGCGAAGAAGAAAATCTAGGCAGCAATATTTAATTCCAAAATCGAGGGTTTGAGTCTATAATTCCAAAATTCAATAGAGAGCTTGGGAGAAGGCGATTTTAGAGAGGAGTTTCATAGGACTTATTGGGGTAAGTGTTATTCACTTAATTTTGGTTAAATTCCATGATTGTGCCTTGATTTTTATTATTAAAATTGGGAATTTGGGGTGAAAAGGAGGAGAATAATGGAGGAGAATTTGAGAGTTGATTTTGGGGATTTGGATGGCCAATTGATGTCGGATTTTAATGAATTTGATATGGGTGGACTCGTGAGCGAATAAGGATTCTAGTTTTGTATTTTTTATCAAATTCCGAGATGTGGGCTCAGGGGTTAGGTTTGGCCAATTTCGGGATTTGTGATGTAATTTGATAATTTTGATGCGGTCTTCGTTCCTTTAGCATATATTAATGATATAATTTTGAATTTGGATAGATTCAGGGCGATTTGTGGCTGAGTCGAGCAGCAAGGGCATTGCGAAGTAGATTTTTCGTCCGGTTTGAGGTAAGTAACGATTGTAAATCTAGACCTGAGGGTATGAAATCCCGGGATTTCGTACTATTTTATTATATGAGGTGACACACATGCTAGGTGACGTGCATGTGGGCGTGCACCGGTAGGAATTATAACTTGGTCCGTCCCGTAGCAATTGTAGAGTTGCTTATTTTGATAAAACATGTATGATATCTTAGTGTTGTAGAAATGATTCTTATAACTTGGGCTTAATGCCATGTTTACGACCTTGTGCTGTATTTTATTATTAGCCTCACCCTGTTTTGATCTGAAATCTACACTCAGTCATGATTTTTACCTATTTACTGTTTAATTGAGTTTCATTACTCTACTTGTTGCATACGAAAGTTGTTACGGACTGAGTTACCTGTTTTTACTTAAATGCCCGAGCGGCTTATGAGGTTTATGACTAAGTGAGGCCGAGGGACTGATTTGTGAGGATATGATATGGGATCGGGCTACACGCCACATTATGATATTGATAGGCCGAGTGCTAGAGTGATTGATGCCATGATTTGGTTTGGTATAATGCTTGGGATGGAGGAGCCCCTCCGAAGTCTGTACACACCCCCAACGAGCGCATGTACCAACTGAGTGCGAGTGCGAGTGCGAGTGCCGAGGGACGAGTTAGTGGGAGGCATGAGTGATTGTAAGGTATGCCCAAGTGGCTGTTCATGAGTTACAGTGAGGTTTTCCCAAGATGTTGTTTATGAGTGATATGTTTGCCCGAGGGGCTTGTTTATGAGAAACACTATTTTCACTCTATTTTTATATTGAGCCTCTATTGAAACGGATGAAAAATATTTTCATACGATTTCCATTGAAACTAGAGTTTTACGAGATATTTTGATTTGATTTATTGAATTGGGAATTGTTGTTTTCACGGAGACTTTGTATGGTGAGCTCTATGTGATTTTACTGCTTGTCACTGCACTCATCCTTTATTTATGACTGTTACTTACCGAGTTGGTGTAATCACGTTACTCCATGCTCTTTGTGTGCAGATGTAGGTGTCACAGGACGCTCGAGTGTGAGTTGATACATCATCAACTGTTGTCGGAGTTTAGCAAGGTAGCTGCATGGCGACCGCAACCCTGTTATTCTCCCTTCTATTCTTTCAGTAGATTATTTTATTGAACTACTCTTGTCTTTAGAGTAGACTGTATCAGACCTGTATCATAGATGCTCTTGACTAGTGACACCAAGGTCGGGCCGTTGATTTTATGTTTTGTTTATTTTCACTTGTTTTGAAGTGTTTAATGAAAGATTTATGATGAAAGAGATTTGTAAATGAATTATTGAAAGGAAATATTTCATGTTTTGTTTAATGAATCGGCTAGCCTAGTACTGCGATAGGCGCCATCACGACCGGGGTGGTTTTGGGGTCTTGACAGTAGGCAACCTTACACGGTTCGGTCCAACTAAATAAGAATTAAGAAGAAAAGGAAGAAAAAAATCCAAAAATCCCCAGTATCTAAAACTGGGGCATGAGTTTGTTTTAGTTTTTTTAAAGAGTCGATTCTAAGAGTTGTAAGTGTACAACCCATCATATTGAGTCTTCTTGGAGCCTTCATGCCGTCCTTTCCTTCCAACCCTATCCAAAAAACTTCCTAATAAGACCTCCTGATAAGCCTTCAAGAACGTCAAGAGAAACATGCAATGAGCAATGCACCTGCCTACGAGCATCTAATAGAAACTAATATCCAAAAGAAAGTACAAGTTTTCCCTACTGTCTGAAGAAATAATACAAACATAATAAAAGAAAAGAGGAACTCCAAGGTGCTTCCAGAGATAAGCGTCAAGGAAAGTAGCTCACCGAGAAGTCCACGCCCACTATACGTCAGGGATGAGCGCCAGATGAATACCGAGATGCACCTGCCTCAGAGCCTGTACAATTAAGTACAAAAGCATAGCATGAGTACATAAACAAATATGTACCCAGTGAATATCCCGTCTAATCTCGAAGAAGTAGTGACGAGAGGTAGACGTGATACTTACTAGGACCAACAATTAAATAACATAATCTAATAAAGAGTAGGCAGGTATAACAACCGTAGAAATCACAAGGGCATGAAATATCAAGTATAAATTTACAATTTTACCTTTACATAGCAAATTTCCCTAGCACGTAATGTACTAAAGTCCTTTTCACATGAAACAGTTTATACAATTGCAACAAATCTCCCAGTCAACTATATAGCACATAATATGCCGAAGCGTACGGCCGGAGCGTTGCAAAATAAATGTGCACTACCGAGGGTCGAACGGATGGAACCATAGATGCATCTATTACCCCACTCGCGAATCGAACATGCGACGTGGTTGGCATAATAGTAGGGCTATCCCTCTCAAGAATCATACATGTGACGCGGGTGCCGCATACATACATAAAATTATCAATATTTAGGGAGTTAACCGAGATTATACTAAAAAACAAGAACTTAAGCAATATAATTTTGAACATAACTTCCTAATGTTCTCATGCCAATTCAAGGATAATAAGCAACTCAAAATACATTTAGGAATACATGTAAGGCACATATAAGCATGCTTGTGAGCCCTAGAACTACCAAAAACAATATGCTAGTAGCTACGCACGGACTCTCGTCACCTCGTGCGTGAATAGCCCCCACAATTTAGGACATTTCAATCATTTATAATCACCTATGAGGACAATTTCCTCTTACAAGGTTAGAAGGGAGACTCACCTCGTGTCGAACTTACATTCCGGGTCAAGAACGCGCCCGAAAATCCAAACTCGTCACCCAAGGTCTCGTAACTAGCCAAATGTTACATAAATACATCAATTTATGCTCAAAAGTATGGGATTTCCCTATTTAATTAACCAATTTAGCCTACTTTGCAATATCTCAAAATACACCTCCGGGCCCACATGCTCGGATTCCGGAAAGGTTCGAAGGAAATACTTACCCATAACCTAAGGATCATTAATATATAGTTTTTGTGTGATTCCATGGCAAATTTCTTGGTAATTCTCCCATTTTTCATAAAACCTAGGTTTTTACCCTAACCCATGATTTTCCACTAACTAGTGTGTTAATCCACCTAAACATCCAAGTATTCAACTTAAATTATAGTAGGAATCACTTACCTCTCAGTTGCTAGATGAAATCTCCTCTTTGAAAGCTCCCATAATCGCCCCAAGTGAAGAAAAATGGCTAAAATGGGACTAAGTCCCGTTTAAAACTAACACTGCCCAACTGCCCCTTGTGTGCGATCGTAGCTGGGCAGTTCAATCGCGGAAGTCAATGTGTCAAGGTCCCTAAGGGCCTACTGTGAGACTGTAGAGGGGTACGTGCAATCACAGAGAGCAAACTGGACCAGGCCTATGCTATTGCAGGGGAGGGGGTGCGAACGCGGAGAACAAAATTGGGATAGGCCATAGATCACCCTTGTGCGAGCGCACACAGGCCCATGCGATCGCACATGGCATTTCCCCACACCCTGCCAACTCTTCTTTGCGATTGCATTAATGCACCCGCTATCGCACTGAAGAAAACCAGTCAGTGAAAAATCTAGTGTTTTGAATTTAACTCCGAGGGGTCCGAAACTCACCCGAGCCCCTCGAGACCCCATCCAAAGGCACTAGCAAGTCTGTATTCATAATACAGACTCGCTCGAATTTTCGGAACGTGAAAAACAAACAACGAAACTAAGAATTTGACCCCAAAACAAAATTGAATCAAACTTTGAACTTGAAGTTCTAGAATTCGCTTTCAATGCGCTGAACCGACCTATACCACTCGGAATGACACCAAATTTTGCAATCAAGTCATAAATGATATAATGGAACTATTCCCGGTGTTCGGACCTCGATAACACAAAAACACGTTCCAAACCAAATTTCAAACTTAAGGAAACTCAAATTTTGATATTAGGCGCCGAAACGCCCCCGGGTCATCCAAAATCCATTCCGAACATACGCCCAAGTCCAAAATCATTATACGAAGCTACCGAAACCGTCGAAACTCAAATCCGAGGTCGTTTAATCAAAATGTTGACTAAAGTCAAACTTGGCCTTAAAGGCCAACCTTAAAGAACCAAGTGTTCCTATATCACTCTAAACACTTCCAAATCCCGAACCACCCGTCCCCGCAGGTCATAAATCATCATAAGCCTCTATGGGAAGTCTTATTTAGGGGAACGGGGTCCTAATACGCAAAATGACCGATCGGGTCGTTACTATTTCATTTGGGATGTGTGTGAAAAATTTCAGGTCATTCAGAGATGATTTGATAGGTTTCGACGTTGTTTGTGGAATTTAGAAGTTTCTAAGTTCTTATGCTTGAATCCGAGGTAGATTTGTTGTTTTGAGTGGTTTGAAGGCTTGACTAAGTTTGAATGATGTTATGGGATGTGTTGGCATGTTTTGTTGAGGTCCCGAGGGCCGCAGGTGTATTTCGGATGCTCAACGGGCCATTTTTGGACTTAGGAAGTTGGAAGATTTTGCTGGTGTGATTCTTCTGGTTTTCTTCTACGCGATCGCAGGGGTGTGGTTGCGATCGCATAGGCTTAGCTGATGGCCCCGTTGGTTTGTTCTATGCGATTGCAAATGAGTTGGACGCGATCGCGTGTGAGAGTGGTGTTGTGCTTCACGAACACATGGTTAGGGTTGCGTTCATGTAGGAGGAAGTAAGCTGTTGAGGGTTGAGGCGATTGCTCTACGCGATCACGTGAGGAAGGTTGCGATCGCGTGGAGTTGAGTGACAGTGAATCACGATTGCGTGGGTTGTTCTGCAACCGCGCAACGTTAATCATGGGGCATCGTTATTTGTGCTTCGTGATCGCGTGGGAGTTTCCGCGATCACGATGAAGTAAAACCTAGGCATAATGTTTAAGTTCAAAAAATGAGGGTTTAAGCTCATAACACCAAAATTCAATAGAGAGCTCGGGAGAAGACGAATTTGGAGGGGATTTTAGTTGAGTGATTGGGGTAAGTGTTCTTCACTCAAATTAGGTTTAATTCCATGATTATGTCTTGATTTTTATCATTTAATTTGGGATTTTGGGGTGAAAATGGAAGAAATATTGGAGAGTTATTTTGGGGATTTGGATGGCCATTTGATGAAGAATTTCGATAAATTTGATATGGGTAGACTCGCGATTGAATAAGGATTCTAGTTTTGTGATTTTTATCAGATTTCGAGACGTGGGCCCTGGGGCCGGGTTTGGCCAATTTCAGGATTTTTGATCAAATTTTGATAATTTTCGCGTGGGTTTTGTTCTTTTAACATGTATTTATGTCATGGTACTAATTTTTGTTAAATTCGGAGCAATTGAGGCTGAGTCAAGAGGCAAAATCATCGCGGGTTAGGATTTTGTTCGGTTTGAGGTAAGTAACAATTGTAAATCTAGACCTGAGGGTATGAAACCCCGGTATTTCGTACTATTTTAATAAATAAAGTAACACACATGCTGGTTGACGGGCGTGTGGGCGTGCACCGGTAGGGATTGTGACTTGGTCCATCCCGTAGCGACTACTAAGTTGCGTATTTGATTAGAAACCATATGATATTATGTATTTTTAGAGATTATTACTATGTTTTAGGCTGAATGCCGTGTTTGGGGAATTGTGCCGAACTGTTGAACCCTTAGGGTTATTTTTACTACTGTCCTCACACCATTTTGAAAGAAAATATATTCTCAGTCATGATTTATACTTGTTCCCTGCTTATTCCTTTTCATCACTCCATTTTAAATAAATGAAAGATATTTTGGGCTGAGTTCCCTTGATTTGTACTGAGATGCCGAGTGGCTTGTGAGGATTATGACTGAGTGAGGCCGAGGGCCGGATTGTGAGGATAGTGATGGATTAGGCTACATGCCGCATCGTTATATATATATATATATATATATATATATATATCGGGTTGTACGCCGCAGCGATATTGGATCGGGCTGCACGCCGCAACGATATAACGATTGGGTTGTAGGAGCCTCTCTGGAGTCTGTACACCCCTGATGAGCGCAGTCGACTATTTATGGATCAGGCTGCATGCCACAATGGTTATTATATGGTACCTGTTGAGCGTGAGTCTTGAGTGTGAGTATTGACTGATGAGAGTTGAGTCACGAGTGACTTAGAGGCTTGCCCGAGAGGCTTTATTTGTGAGTGATATTGTGCCCGATGGGCTTATTTTTATGAAACTGTTGTTTTCATTCTTCTTTACACGGAGTCTCTTTTGATAATGTTGAACAAATGTTTTATACGAGATTTTAATGGAAAATTAGAATTTTTATGAAATATTTAGAATTTAAATTCATGATTTGATTCATTTATTTCCACTGTTGTTTATGTTATGCAATTACATGATTTTAAATGCTCGTAGAGGCACTCAAGTCTTTAGTTATAATTGTTACTTACTGAGTTGGTCTACTCACGTTATTCCCTGCACCTTGTGTGCAGATTCAGGTGTCGGGACTGAGTGAGAGCTGATTTATCCTCTTTGGAGCATTTTCGGAGACTGCGAGGTAGCTGCACGGCGTCCGCAACCTTGCCTTTCTCCTTCTTATTTTGTCGTTATTTATATTCTCAGACTTGTTGTATTAAGGAAATAGTGTCAGATTTTGTATTTCCTTTTAGTTGCTCATGACTGATGACTCCGGGTTTGGGGCAGAGTTGCAATGTTTTTACCTCTCTTTATGTGTTTTGAAATGCAGAAATAGAAGTTTTATAAAATTCCCGATATTGAATAAACTGAAAGGTTCCTTATGTTATGCGTAGTAATTGGCTAGCCTAGTATCACGATAGAGGCCATCACGGACATGGTAGTTTTGGGGTCGTGACAGAGCCGCCTGAAGAACAAGGTTTGCAAGCTCAAGTCTACTCCATGTTCAAATTTATTTCTAGTGCAAGAAACATGATGCCCACCTGAAAAATAGGGTCAATTACAATTTTCTTCAATTTCAAGTCAGCAAGATGCCCACTTGAAGAATATGGTAAATTTTCAGTTTCATGTTGAAGGATCAAGTGGAGATTCGAGGAAGATTCAAGACAAGAAGTAGATAGAATCTTGTATTTTTCTTTTATTTTTGCTGTAATTTTTGCTTTCAATTTATGATGTAAGTGGTAGGGACCACAGACCGGAGCCTCGGCAGAACCTCACTCGACTCTCCAACTCATAATTCCATCATTCTCCTTGAACTACACGCAACATGATTCGCTTATAACCCGGGATATGTAGGTTGTCCAAAACCAGGACTCGGTTGCATCCTTTCTTTTGTTTATTTGTCCTTTTGAATAAAGATTTGGTCAAAATTAGTCACATGACTCACTTTGTCTTTTCTTGATAACTCTTCATGTTTTCAAGCAAAGTGGGGCATGGTGTGAGCACCTAATTTTTGCCCATATTTTTATCACCTTTTAGTGTTTAAATATTTGCTAAGTTTAATATTGATATTTTAGCCTTTATTTCACTTTCTAGTAAGTTTATTTGATAAAATTAAAACTACAAAAAGATTTACACTTTTAGATATTAGATGTATTTCATTTGCAAAAGAAAAGAAAATTTACAAAAAATATGTTTTTCTTCTAATATTAGTAAGAGTAGTAATTTTATAACTTTTTTTTAGTAGTTTCTTATTTTGTCTTTCTAGCTTAAAATATTGGCATAGTATTTTTAATTTTGGATTATCTTTAAAAACATAAGAAAAAGAACCAATGGAAATTGGAACACTTAGCAAAGATTCTTCTCCATCCTTATTGTAACTAACTTAACAAGTGCACGTATTTTCTTGTTCTCCAATATTTTTCTCACAATTATTTCCGAAATAACTCAACACTCTTACCCTCATACCAATACACTACACGACACTCGAATTCTAGCACACTACATCTCGTACTCATGGTCATTTTGCACACTACTCATTAGCACAGACTATAAACACACACACACACGCACAAAGCAGATGTGAAGGAAACGAAAGCAAACAAGAGAGAAATGGGATCAGGCTGAACACACAAAAAGGGAAAAGAAAGAGAGCGCATCCAGAGCTCACAAAAAATAGAGTTCCTGGGTCTCTTTTCCTTACTCCATTAACGTGGCTCAGAAGTAGTACACAAAGCAACTATTGCATCTCATTAGTTAAGCTCTATTCCACTCCTAAAAACCAGCCTATTCGAAGCCATAAAAATCGTTTTCTGCTAGCTCACTCTTGCCGACGTTTCGCCGGAGTTTTACCATCTCCAGCTAGCTATTTCCCTCGTGAACAGTCTAAAAAACCACCGCAAAGGATGTCGTTCTTAACACAAAATGATCATCTCCTCTACGCTCCATCAACCACTACAAAATGAGACGAGTTCAAGTTGAAGTTCGAGGTTGCCGGCGAGGCCGTTCGAGGTGCCGAGGTCGTTGGCAAATTTTCCGGTCAAGGGTTGATTAATCTCCGAGTTGGCTGTATTTTTAATTCAAATTCATCTATATAAAGGTCCATTCCTTTATTCTCTAACCTATTGACCCTTCATGCTTCACATCTTTCCTTAATTTTCTATTCCCCCTTTCCTTTCTTAAAATGTTTTACTACTATTCTTTGCCTCATGTAATTGTTGGTTCGTAATAAAATTGCTCTATTTGACTAACATAGATTATTTATGTGTTAGTTATGTAGTCATATATGTTTCATAATGTTACTTAGTTTATTTTTTTTATTTTATTAAACTAGTTTGTTAGAAGTTTTTATATTTTATCATTAAACAAATTGATATCTAGTTTTGGTTTGATGTGATGAAAGGATTTAAATGAAAATAAATAAGTCATGGGATCTTACTTGTCAAAATTGAGAAGAACTGGGCCATCAAAATTTTTGGTCTATGGAGATTAAATGGTAACGAGCTCTTTCACGTGTTGGGTCGTGGGGGTGGCATATAGAGAATTCAATCTAGGACAATGAACATTGTTGGCCCAGTATTAGCAGCCTGAGGCACACCCTTTTTATCCCTGAATAAGCTATCCCATCTTTCCATAATGAATCTGCTTTATCCCTTTCACAATAACTTCCATAACTCATTTGCCCTACAACGAACCTCAAACTAGTTTAGGGAAAATTAATTAACTCATAAACACCGCTGTTTGCTTCAGGCGTGATTAATAAATCATCATGACCATGAGTACAATTCTCGTGGCATGGTCACGATACGTAAATCTCAATTCGAGTGCGTGTTTCGTGCAACTCGACCACAACTTCGGATAATAATAATAAACATGTTGTAAACTCCGGGTGCGTTTCACGTGATGCGATTCGCAATGTGTACAAAATATTAAGTACGCGACATCACGACTTATTTAAATAAATTCTAAAAGAAATTAAAATTCTATTAAAAGCAGTTAGAAAGTATAAATACAAATTATGTCTTAAATCAAGTAATTCAGATAGTTAGGCAAGGTATTAACTGTTAGGCGGTCGTGCTAAAACTACGGAACTTGGGAGTGCCTCACACTTTCTCATGGGTTAACAAAATTTCTTACCCGCTCTTCTGTGTTTGCTGACCATAAATAGAGTCAATGTTCTAGATTTGAGATTTTAAAATAAACTGGTGACTTGGGCCACCATAATAATTATCCCAAGTGGCAACTCTGAAATAAACAATTAATCCCATATCGAATAATGTCACTTTAATTGAAAAAAATCTCAATCCCCTCAGGAAAAAGGAGGTGTGATTGAAGTGTGGCGTGGATACATAAAAAACATGTACCCAGTAAGTATCTAGTCTACTAATTTCAATAAATAAGAGACATCAAGTAATCATAAATTATCAAGTCATGGAAGAAATATCAAGTATAATCGGATTCCGAGTAACATCACGCATGATTTATGCCGAGGTCGTACGACCCAATCCAGAATAGTGTGTACACTACTGAGGGTTGGCCGACGCGAACCATAGATACATCTATTATACTGCGGAGGATTTTGGCCTGATACACAGGAAGACAGAATACTCTACGAACTCTGATTAACAGCTATTACATAAGAATAATACTCATGGAAGGTATAATTTCCACCAACAGTCAAGTAACCCGCCAAGACTCAAAGTAGTGACGCTTAGTATTTACGTATCCTTTATCAAATTTCAAATATAGTTTAAGTAATTAAGCTAACAAGTTGGGTAAAAATAATACAAGTAATACATGGTAGACTCCTAAAACTTACCAGACATAAGCATGATTTTTAGCTACATGCAAACTCTCATCACATCGCGCGCACATAACACCCACAACTTTTAGCAAACAATCATTTATAGCACCTACATGGATAATTCTCTCTTACAAGGTTAGGCAAGAGACTTACCTCGTTTCCAAGTCCTCTTTACGGTCAACAATTCACACTAAAGCCTCAACCGCTGCCACACAATTCGAAACTAGCCAAATATTGTATAAATTAATCAATGCATACCCCAAAGTTTATAATTTAACTATTAGAGTAATTACCCAACCCAAATTAAAAAATTCCTAAAATTCACCCTCGGGCCCACGTGCCCGGATTCCGTAAATTTTTGTAAATAAAAGTTACCCATGACCTCACGAACACATATATATAATTTCTACTCAATTCCATAATCATTTTCGTGGTCTAATCCCATTTTTATCAAAACCTAAGTTTTTTAGATAACACTCCCTCAACATGGCTCTCAGGTCCACCTCGGTCACCGACCTCTCAAGTCTCACGGGCTCACAATCTCATATCACTCAGCCCAAATAGTACCATATATGGAAAGTAACAACAACGTGTGATGTGGCAACCGAGTAATGAAAAAAGACTGAGAAATGATATGCATATAAAGAATCATGACTGAGTATATAATTAAAGTTAAATAGAAGCCCAAAACAACATAAATACTCTCATTAGGTCTCAACCAAATAATCACATAGCCTAAACATGCTTTCTAACATGAATCACAACTCAGATAATCAAACAATTAGGGAGAACATGAATATAACAAGATATAACAACAAAACAAGTTTGGTAATCTTCTAAAAGTGTCACGACCCAATACTCACTATAGGCTATGATGGCGCCCAAACGTCGCTACTAGGCAACCAACAGTGAACTATCCATGTAATTTTTCATTTTAATATTTTGAATGACATTGATTTTATTTAATAAGAGAACGATTAATAGGTGATTGTAATAATACAAAGCATGAAATAAACGAAAGAGTTAAGTACTCAATTTAATAATAAAAAATCATAAAATATCTACTAGAATCTCCCAAAACCCGGTGTCACAAGTGCATGAGCAAACTAGTAGAATATACAAAAGCTCCTATACTACTGTCTGGAGTAATATACACACAAAAATAAATACAACAAGAAGAGACTTTGCGCGCTGCGGGACGAGCGTAGAAAGCTGCGCACCACTAAGTCTCCGAGTGGTGGGGGTACGTGCCTGAATGGTCGCCATATGCACCTGCCTCAGATCATGCACGATTGATGTAGAAGTTTGGGGTGAGTACATAAACAACATGTACCCAATAAGTATCTACTCTACCAATTTCAATAAATAAGATCCATCAAGTAATTATAAAATTCTCAAGTCATGGAAGAAATATCAAGTATAATCGGATTCTAAGCAATATCACGCACGATTTATGCGAGGTCGTACCGCCCAATCCAGAATAGTGTGTACACTGCCGAGGGTTACCGGCGTAAACTATAGATGAACCTATTATACTGCCGAGGCATTTGGCATGATCCACAGGAAGATAGAATGCTCTACGAACTCCGATTAACGAATATTACATAACAATAATACTCATGGAAGGTATAATTTCCACCAACAGTCAAGTAACCCGCCAAGACTCAAAGTAGTGAAGCTCAGTCTTTACGTATCCTTTATCAAATTTAAAATATAGTTTAAGTAATTAAGGTAACAAGTTGGTTACAAATAATACAAGTAATACATGGTAGACTCCTAAAACTACCTGGACATAAGCTTGATTTTTAGCTACATGCGGACTCTCGTCACATCGCGCGCATATAGCACCCACAACTATTAGCAAACAATCATTTATAGCACCTACGGGGAAAATTCCTCTTACAAGGTTAGGCAAGAGACTTACCTCGTTTTCAAGTCCTCTTTCCATTCCATAATTCACACTAAAGCCTCAACCTATGCCACGCAATCCGAAACTAGCCAAATGTTGTATAAATTAATCAATGCATACTCAAAAGTGTATAATTTAACTATTAGAGTAATTGCCCAACCCAAATTGGAAACATCCTTAAATCCACTCTCGGGCCCACGTGTCCGGATTTATTAAATCTTTGTAAATAAAATTTACCCATAACCTCACGAACACAAATATATAATTTCTACTCAATTCCATAATCATTTTCATCCAATCCCATTTTTATCAAAACCTAGGTTTTTCAACAAACTCCTAAAAGTTTCACATTTTACATGTTGAAATCTACCCATAATCTATGTATTAAAACTCACATTGGGTAGGAATTACTTACCTTCAATAGCTAGGTGAAAACCCCTCTCCAAGAAGCTCCAAAATCGGCGAAGGGAAATGAAAATGTGAGAAAATGGCCTAAGTCCCGTTTTATTAAAGTCACTGCCCAAATTTTCTTTCTTCACGATCGCGACAATAGCCTCGCGATCGCGAAGGCAAAGCGGCCAAAAGCTAAAAAAACTCTACATCGCAAAAGCGACCAAAGCCTCGCGAATGCAAAGGCTTTCCTGGCCTGCACTATGCGAACGCGAGGACTTCAACACGAATGCGAAGACCAACAGTGTGCCACCCCTCAGCCCACCTTACCCTTCGTGGATGCAGACCATTTCACGTGAACGCAACCCCTCTTATGCGAATGCGAAGAGTAGATTTCCCCAGCCAAAGTTTCTTTCATCACGAACACGAGGCCTTTTCTGTTTTTGCAAAGAAGGAAACCAGAACATCAGATAGCAGATTTTTGAACTCCAGTCGGGGTGGTTCGAAACTCACCCGAGCCACCTGGGACCCCTTCCAACTGCACCAACGAGTCTATAAACATAGTACGGACCTGCTCGAACCCTCAAAACACATAAAACAACAACGAAACTAAGAATCACACCCCAAATCCAAATTGAACCAACTTATGAACTTCAAACTTCTCAACTAGCTCCTAACGCACCGAATCATACTTAGACGACTCAGAATCACCCCAAATTTTGCGTACAAGTCATAAATCACCATACATAACTATTTCCAAGCTCGGAATCCCAAACGAAGCTCGATAAATCCAAAGTCTACTCAAAATTAAATTTAAAGAACATGAAAACCTTCAATGCGCCAACTTTCAACATTAAGCGCTGAAACTCTCTCAGATCATCTGAACCCTAACCCGAACATACACCCAAGTCCAAAATCATCAAACGAGTCTATTTGGACCGCCCCGATTCTGATATTGTTTACTAAATTTTTTGACTCAAGTCAAACTTGGCCATCTTAAGCCACTATTAAGGAACTACATGTTTGTACTTCAACCTGAATCCTTCCAAACCCAAAACAAGAATCCCCGCAAGTCATAAAACAGTAAAGGCACATACGAGGAGTATTAATTAGGGGAACGGGGATTTAGAAAGCAAAACGACCAGTTGAGTAGTTACCAAAAGTCAGTTCAGATCATGGTTACCCTGTTGCACGCCTACATGCCCGTTACCTAGCATGCACGTCACCTCAAGACATAAAAAATAACGTAGTTTCCAGAGATAATCCAAGTTTAAAGCTGTTACTTACCTCGAACAAACCAAACCAAACACCAAGCAAGCCAAATAATATTCTAGAAACTCCATCCCACGCGAATCAACCTCTAAGCGGATCAAAACTAGCCAAAAGCAATTCAAAACATCAAATAATGCCAAATGGAACAAACCCAAATGATAAAGTCGAATCTTTAATCAATTACTCAAAGTCAACCAAAACGTCAACCCCGAGCTCGCACTTCAAAAACTGTCAAAACATACAAATTCTGACAATACAAATCCAATCACATTAATTTCACTCAAATCCAACTCCGAATCGGTGTTCAAACCTCAATTATTCACTTTAGAAAAGTTTTTGATAAAAACCCTCAATTCTCTTATCAAAACATGAATTAATTTACAAATTAACTGTTGTAATCATGTTAAAATACTAAAATTGAGGTTAGATACTAGCCCCTATGAAAAGAAAAGAAGAACGCCGCGAAAATCACCTCAATCGGATCTCTAGAACCCAAGATATGCTAAAATAGCAAAAGAACGCATTCTGATTCTTTTTATACACACAAATTTTTGCTTTTGCACGCAAAATTCCCCGCGTGCGGTTTTTAAGCTGTCATTTCCTCTTTTGCAAACCAGTTTTTGCACCTGTGGGGTCATAGATGCGTGCCCAACTTCGCATATGCAAAACACGAGCACCAGCTTTCTTCTCCGACACTAAAATGAGCATAACTCCCTCCTACAATGTCCAAATTTGATGATTCTTTTTGACATGGATCCTTAATGTAACGACCCAAATTCCAAACCTTAGGGACCATGATGGTGCCTAACACCACACTTTATAGGCAAGCCATTTGCTTTACTTGATCTTGTTCTACAGTTTGATCATTACCATTATTATTGTTGTTGGATCTTTCTGGGGATTGCTCCCTTGAACCTCTTGGGGTTCCTGTGGGTGATGGAGTTCCATCCTTTTGTTGCTTATTGTTGTTGGGGTTCGACATAGTTCATAGGATATTCCTTGAAAAGTAAACAAAGATTATCAGATTCCCGATAATGGAACCAATTTGTTTAACCAAAGAATTAGATCCTTTGACCAAAGCTATTTTTATGATGAACGCGGGTTTCTGATAACCAAGGTAATAATGATAATTGCGAATAAATAAGTAAATATAAGATAATGAGATACACAGAAAGTAAAGTGTATTATAATTATAGTTTGAATGTCCCTAACAAGTTATATTTTATTCCCTTATATAGGGAATTCCTTAATATCACGTCAACCTTTTACAATGATCGCACATTAATGACTAATTATGACATTAATGTAACGTTACAAAGAGTAACCGTAACTATTGCGTGAAGGTTGTGTAACGTGTGGATCATTAATTAAAGATCTCTGAATCTGCCCGTAGCTCTGTCAGGATTCATTCCGACCGTGTCTCTTTCTTGTCTCAATGAGGTTGAGTTTCCCGTAGCTGATTACCCCGTAGGTATATTGTGTCATGCCTCTTTGCTTCGTACCTCTTTATAGAGTCCTGTCCATCTGTCATATTTTTATTGCTCCACATAACTAGCTGAGTCATCAAGAATTATTACATGTGTGAAGCTTATTTTACCAATACAGATAGTCCCCCCACTTACCATTTATTTATCGATTAATATTTGGTAAGTGGATACTCATTTATGGAGGGAATATTTTGCCGCCGCTTAACTCAAAATATTGCATCTTTCTCTGAACGTAGGCGTCGCTTGTCACTTCCATTTAATGCTTAAGCCACATGTCATCTTCGGGTTGGTTCTGTAATTGTTCAAGGCCTTTTAGGGCTTTTTGCGGCTGCATCAGTCACGAAGTGACACCTTCAATTATGGATTTCACATTATTGTTTTTTCCCATTTTTTGACGTTTGTCTTCGAGTATAAATACCCCTTTTCCTTTCTTTACTTTCATGAAAAGCTTCTAACTTTTATTCTTTATTTGTAAAGAACTTTTTCCTTGTCTTTGTAAATATGTCTTCTTCAAACCAGTCTAAGGGAGTTATAAATGTAGAAGATTTGACTCCCTCTTCTGCTCCGACGCGGAGCCAGAGAGGTGGTAGGTCGAGGCGTTTAGGTTCTACTCCTTCAAGGGGTTCTTCCTCTTCTCAAATTACTTCCCCTCATTCTTCTAGGTCTTTAACTTCTCCGAGAGTTAGGGTTTCCAGATCTTCGTCCAAATGTAGAGAACATCACGAACCTTTGCGTGAACCGCGGGTCGATGAAATAGTACCTGCGGAGTTTACCTTCGCTAGGGATAGTCAGGCGCTTAGAGATCAACTTTCTTCATGTCATCTCTTGATAGTGCTGATAAGTACCCTACCCTGATTACTGAAGGTTTAATTCCTCTTATACGCATGGACTATTTTTGGAAGTCCAATTTTCCTGCCGTCGTTCCAAATGGTAATCAAAGAATAACATCTTACAAGGCGGGATATTCTTTTGTTTATACCTATCCCTTTACCTTAGGGTTCAAGCCTCTCATCGACCCAGTTATCATCGAGTTCTGTCTATTTTTTAAAATTTGTTTGGGACAAGTCGGTCCTCTTATATGGCGAGTCGTTACATGTCTTAGATGTTTAGATACTTTAGCATCGGTCCCCTTCACCTTTAATCATCTTATTCACCTTTATTCCCCAATGTTGTTCCGTCAAGGAATTTTTACCTTGGCTGCCAGGAGTAAAAGAGTGTTGGTGACTCCTGACGATGATAAGGATCGAGGTTGGTTTCTTCGGTATATTGTTGTGCCTACTGGTGGTTTAGTAGGTGAAGAAAATCTTCCCTTCCCTGAGAAGTGGAATCGTGCACATGAGTACATTTTTGCTCACATTCCTTGCTTTTTGATTTTGATATTTTATTAATACCGTAGTTGTTTCTTCTTTTTGCAGCAATCATGGGAACTGTCGAGAATGTCTCCGATTTCCGAGATTCGGTAGAAAAGCTTTTGTTAACCGCTCTGTTTGAAGAACGTTCATGAAAGTACTTCTCCGGGAAGTACGGTTGGAGAGTTAAGACTCACGGTAAGCGAAGCTTTTACTTTTGCTTCTTTTCTTGTTTAAGCGTTTCTTTTTTACCGTTTTTATTTTGGAAGGGTTTCCCACTCTCTGAGTTTCTGCTGCGTCTGTTCCCAAGTTGTCCTTGAATCAGGCCCAGGAACTCATTTCAGGTTCTTCTTCTTCAAAGAGGAAGGCAGGTGGGTTAATGACCTCGGAAGAAGAAGAGGAAGATGAGGGCACTTTGGTCCATAGGTCACGCAGAAGGAAGGTGGTCTTACACGACAAGTCTACACCTGTCATTGTGCCTTCCGTGCCTAAAGTTGGACTTCCTGCCTCCGAGGATGCTACTCCCTCTCCCGTACGTGATTCTGTTGACCATTTGTTACATGATGGCTTTGGTCCCGTTGCTGATGAAGCTCCCTTGGCTGTTTTCTCTCCTTCTCTTAGAGAAATCCATTCAACTGTTCCAGTTGTTTCTCTTGCTCCCGTGGCTATTTCGGCCCCTCAGACTTCCTTGCCCATGGCTCCTGCATCTTTACCTGCTTCCGTGCCTTCTATTATAGAAGTAGGGTCTTCCAGCAGGGAGATGAGGCAGGTAATGATAGAAGTTCAAGCAGAGGGTAGTCCCTTTAAAAAGTCTGGCCAGCCTGATGTGTGGTTGAAACTGTTGATAGGCCCGACAGAGAGAGCTAAGTTGGATAGCCATAGTTCCCTTACATGGGCTAATGAAATCGTGCATACTTCTTTAAAGGTGAAATGCATTTTCTTTTGTTCATTCTTATACATGTATTTACCATATCTAATTGACTTTCTTTTGCAGATCAATCTTGTAAGCACGGAGCTTATGAAGAGGGTTTCTAACACGGAGCAGGAAGTGAAAGAATGGCGTGCTGAAGCAGATAACTGGAAGGAGCAGTATGAAATCTTAAGGCTCGACATGGAGCCCGTAGAAGAAGAAAAATGTACCTTGGAGCAGCAAGTGAGAGTCATGACAGCAGAGTTGGCCATGGAGAAAGCATTTTCTGATCAGGCGGGCAAAGATAAGAACGTCCTTGAATCCTAATTTGCGGAGCAGCTGTCTCGTGCCTCTTAAGAGATCAGGAATTTGAATGCCTTGTTGAACCAAAAGGAGGAGTATTCAAGCCAGCTTGTGCAATCACTTACTCAGACCCAGGATGATCTCCGCAACTCTTTGGAGAAAGTTCAATTCCTAGAAAGGTCTCTCGCTCCTTTAAGGGCCTCCAATGATGCTGTTGTGGATGAGAGGGACGAACTAAGAGCTGAGGTTATTCAAAGGTAAAAAGATTACGAAGCTCTTGAAGATAGGACAGCTGTTGATGTTAGTTGGGCGTATATGAACTCTCGCCTCGACACATTGACTGAAATGAGACGAGAGGGTTTTGACCTTAATGCTGAAATTGAAAAAATCAAGGAGGCCATTGAGAAGGCTCAACAAGGTCCGAATCTCTCTTCACCTGAAGGTGAGGCTTCTTTTGTTCAAGTCTCTTCGTCCCCAGATGCTCCTGTTCCCTCTACTAGTGAAGTCAATCCCCTTTCCAAAGAAGTTTAAGAAGTTGGTTCCTCCTTTTTTTTTGTTTCAATTGGTGGTTACCCCCAGTCCCATTGGGGGTAAGTTTGGATCCTTTTATGTCCCCAAATGACAACTTAGGGGCACCTGAATGTATATAAACTTTATACAGCAAAGTATAATTTAATACTTAGTTTACTTAGCCGTTAGTCTATTAATGCAAGTATGATTTTTGTTTTGAGTTTCTGTTCCACTCTTTAAGTCTTTTGCATGCTTCATTTTTGAGGTTTAAGTTTTACCTCTGAGTTTTGCATATAAAATGCATAGATTATCCGTAACTTTTCGTAGTAGGTACAGTTTTATGAAAGAGGGCCCTTTTTTGGATCGACACTTAATGAAGAAGACGTCTCAACTTCATAATGGTGTAAAAATCTAATAGAGAGATAGGAATTTTTCACATGTTTAACAATGTTTCTGAAGAAAGTTTTTGTGCTGAACTTTCATAACATTTTACATGTGTTTGATTATCGTCTAAAACTCATGTTGCAACTGTTTTCTTTTAACAGGTTTGATATACACTTGTATTTCGTAACTGTTTTCTTAATGTAACAGTTTTTTCGAGTTAATACAAGGGAATAACTGTTTTTTGTTTGTAACAGTTTTCATAAAGGTATGGGTTTTTACCCGTAACTATTTTTATTGACAACAATTTTTAATAAACACGAGGGTGATGCTTTTTCATTCGTAACTGTTTTTTGTTTGTAACAGCTTTTTGAATATATGCAAGGATAGTGATCTTTCATCCGTAATTTTTTTTTTATTGATAACAGTTTTCTGTATGAGTACAAAGATTTCATAACTGTTTTTAGTTACAACAATTTTCTGAATGAGTACAAAGATGATGATCTTTATCGACAACTATTTTTAGTTACAACAGTTTTCTAAATAAGTACAAAGATATGCATTTCTTCCTCGTAACTAATATTTTGCCTTTTAACCTGAACGTTTGTTTACTTCTATGAACATTGTTCGAAGGTTTTTGAATCAGGATTTTGTGTTTTTTGAGTCTTTGGCTCTTTTGATTTTCCTCGTATCACTTGACTTGTTGGGTAGATGAATCTTCAGGCTCGAACTTTGACTTTTTGATAATCTTCTTTGCTTCGTCTTTGCCTTACATACTGTATAGTCCCCCAAGTGTTTGAGCATTGAAGAATGAAATCTCGAGCACTTGCCTATTCCTTCTTTGTGGTCCTTTTCCTGAAAAGGAAAAACATATTGGACTCGAAGGTATATAGTTTTTAGATGATGACTGCTTAACCCTTTAAAACGTCCATCATAAAGTGTAACCCTAGACCGGGAATTCAGTTACATCCTCGCGTCTTTGCAGGTCTAATATCATCTTCTGGTGATGGGTTAGCTTTTTGCCTATCATCTAAAACGGTTAGTAAAATTTTAATTGTACAAATATGAAATCGAATGTAGTGATACCTGACCGGGGTTGGTAAGATCCTGCTGTCCATAGCTTCCAGCTCATAGGCGCCTTTCCTAGCGATGCCTCGGACTTTGTAGGGTGCTTCCCAATTTGGGTTTAACTTTCCCGCACCAGCTTCTTTTGTTGATTGGAAGACTTTCTTGAGAACGAAGTCCCCAATTTTGAAGTATCTGAGGTGAGCTTTCCGGTTGTAATAACGCTCTATGATTTGTTTTTGAGCTTCCATACGTATAAGCGCGGCTTCTCTTCTTTGTTCGAGCAAGTCCAGATTGTTTCTCAACTCGTCGCTAATTGTATCTTCTGTGGCTGTTGTAAACCTTATGCTTAGGTCGCCAATCTCCACTGGTATTAAGGCTTCTGAGCCATAAACAAGCGCGAATGGAGTTTCTCCCGTGGCTATTTTTGAAGTTGTTTTGTAAGCCCATAGCACTGCCGGTAATTCATCAGGCCAATTTCCCTTGGCTTTCTCTAACCTTCTCTTTAGGTTGTTGATGATGACCTTATTCATTGATTCAGCTTGCCCATTATCCACGGGGTTATATGGTGTTGAAGTAATTCGTCTGATTTGCCAGCTTTCGAAAAATTTTGTGATCTGCGATCCTATGAACTGCGGGCCATTATCACATACGATCTCCTTCGGTATTCCAAATCGGCATATTATATTTCTTCATATGAAGCTTTTTACTTCTTTTTCTCTCACCTGTTTAAATGTTTCTGCCTCCACCCATTTTGTGAAATAGTCAGTTAACACAAGTAAGAACCGTACCTTTTCTTTAGCTACGGGAAGGGGTCCCACTATGTCCATCCCCCATTTCATGAACGGCCATGGCGATATCACTAGGTGCAATAATTCTTCTGGTCGGTGCAAGTTGTTAGCAAATCGTTGGCATTTGTCGCATTTGGATACGAAGTCCTCAGCCTCTTCTTCCATCTTAGGCCAATAGTACCCAGCTATGATTAGGGTTTTGACCAATGATCTTACTCCTGCGTGATTTCCAAAGTGTCCTTCGTGGACTTCCCTCATCACGAACTCTGTTTGGTTAGGTCTGAGGCATTTTGCTAAAGGACCTCCAAACATTTTGCGATATAAAGAATTGCGAATGAGGCAGTACCGCACAACTTTTGGGCGAAGTGCTTGAGCCGCATTTTTGTCTTCAGGTACGGTGCCATTCTGCAAAAAATTTAAAATTTTGTTTCTCCAATCCTAGGTTAAATTGTTAAAAGTTACCTCATTTTTATCTTGGTCTATTGCTGAATGGAATAGATGGACGACAATTGTATTGTTTTCATTTGTTACTTCCGTAACTGCTGCGAGGTTAGCCAATGCATCTGCTTCTGCATTTTCCTCTCTAGGTATTTGTATTACCTTCCACGTTTTGAATTTCCTTAAGATATCTCGTGCCATTTCTAGATACTGTTGCATCCGAGTCTCCTGAGCAATATAAGTCCCCTACATCTGATTTATTACAGGCTGAGAGTTACTTTTGATTACGATTTACTCGATTGAGAATTCTCGTACCAGTTCCAGCCTTGAAATGACAGCTTCTTACTCCGCCTCATTGTTAGTTATAGGATAACATTTGATAGCTTGCCGCGTCTTTTCACCCGTGGGTGATATTAAGACTACGCCTAAGCCGATACGTTTTACATTAGAAGAAACCATCAGTAAATAGGGTCCATAGACCCGGATTAGCACCGTTAAAGAGTTGTAACTCTTTTTCCACTTCAGGGACAATGCTATTATTAAAATCAGCGACGAAATCAGCTAAACTTTGAGACTTTATTGCAGTCCTAGGCTGATACATTATGTCATGCTCGCTTAATTCTATGGCCCATTTGGCTAACCTTCCTGATAATTCCTGTTTATGCAGAATATTTCTTAATGGATATGAGGTTACAACAGTGATTGAATGACATTGAAAATATGGTCTTAATTTTCTAGATGCCATAATTAGAGCCAAGGCTAATTTTTCTAGATATGGGTATCTAGTTTCAGCATCTAATAAAGTCTTGCTTACATAATAAATTTGAGATTATTTACCTTTGTCTTCCCTTACCAGTACTGCACTTACAACAATTTCTGCAACGGCAAGGTAGATATACAACCTCTCTCCCTCTTTTGGCTTTGATAGCAATGGGGGTTTTGATAGATAAGCCTTCAGATCTTTTAAATCCTGTTGACGTTCTCCAGTCCATTCGAACTGATTTTGCTTCTTGAGAACTGAAAATAATTTAAAGCTTTTCTCGGAAGACCTAGAAATAAATCTTCCTAAGGCTGCAATTCTGCCCGTTAGTCTATGAACTTCTTTTTTGTTCGTAAGTATATCAGGTGTTTCTTCAATAGCTTTAATTTGAGCAGGATTTACCTCTATTCCTCTATTTGATACAAGGAAACCCAAACATTTACCTGATTCTACAGCAAAGGAGCATTTTTCTGGATTCAATTTTATGCGTAAAATTTCAAAGGTAATAGAGAGGTGCTGGAAATGATCCTCCGCATGTGTTGATTTTACCAGCATGTCATCGATGTAAACTTCCATCGTCTTCCCCAGATGTTCCTAGAACATCTTGGTCACTAGCCTTTGATACGTGGCTCCAACATTTTTCAAGCCAAAAGGCATGACTTTGTAACAATAAATCCCCCTGTTTGTAATAAAGGAAGTTTTTTCCTCGTCCGAGGGATCCATTTTAATCTGATTATAACGAGAGTATGCATCTAGAAATCTTAACAATTCATGAACTGCAGTGGCATCAATCATTTGATCTATATGTGGTAATGGAAATGAATCTTTGGGGCATGCTTTATTTAAATCAGTGTAATCTACGCATACTCTCATTTTACCATTCTTTTTAGGCACCACTACAGTGTTAGCTAACCAGTTAGGATATGTTACCTAACCAATTTTCAAGAGTTTTTGTACCTCTTCGTCAATCACTTGGTTCTTGAATGGTCCTTGCTTTCTTTTCTTCTACTTAATAGGTAGAAGGATGGATCTTCATTTAGCTTATGAGTCATCACTTCTGGAGGTATACCTGTCATGTTTGAATGGGACCATGCAAAGCAATCGACATTAGCTTTTAAATAATCAATTAATTTACCTCCTCGGCTTGGGCTGAGCCTCGTGCTATGTGAACTTTCTGTTAAGGCTTTTGTTCGAACAATGGAACAACTTAGAGCTCTTCCGTGGTTGTTTTGATGTGTTCATCTTCCTCCGGTTCTTGAATGACGTCAGGTCTGGAATCCTCGTCTGTGTGGTTTGGTACTTCTTCTGTGGTGACTTGATTCACCTTCTCATGGCTATCTTCTTTCGTACCTGTTTCAGCAATAATATCTTCCGTACCTATTTGGGTAGTAATTTCTTCTATACCTGTTTGGGCAACATTTTTCGTTTGGGATATTTCCTAATCTTTTGATTCTTCCACTTCTACTTTTTTGTTGTAGTGTACCACAAAATTTATATTTCTCGCGGTTTGTTGATCGCCTTTAATTTGTTGAATTCCCCACTCAGAAGGGAATTTAATTACCTGATGCAAGGTGGATGGTAATGCTTTCATGTCGTGGATCCATGGTCTTCCCATGATTACGTTACAAGCCATGTCAGTATCGATGACTTGGAACCTGGTATTTTTGATTACTCCCTCAGCATAAGTGCTAAGTTCAATTTCCCCGTTGGTTATAACCGTAGAGTTATCAAACCCTGATATGGCTCGTGCCTTCGGGATTACTTGATTCCCCAATAGCATTTCATCCACGACTCTTAGCAAAATAATATTAACTGAACTACCTAGATCAATCAACACTCTTTTTACGTTAGTGTCTTGAATAAGTAAGGATATTACTAGAGCATCATTGTGGGGGAGCATTAATCTGCTGATATCTGTATAATCAAAGGTTATATTGTCTGCTTCCGGATTTTCACGTACTCGATTTTCGTGTGTAATTGTGAACTTCGTGGCTACTTTGCAAACCATTTCGTTTACTTCTTCACCTCAGTGTATCACGTTGACAATTTTTTTTGGAGATGGAGGTTTTGGGGGCTCCTTCCTGTTCTTCATGTATGTCTGCTTACCTTTTTCACTAAACAATTCGGTTAAGTAGCCCTGTTTCAATAATTGTTCTATTTCACCTTGTAAAAATCTGCAATCTGCAGTTCTGTGTGCATGATCATTATGGAATTCACACCAGAATCTGGGTTCCTTTTATTTGGGTTTGACCGCATTTCTTTGGGTCATCGAACCTTATCACCCACATTTCTTAATTCTAAAACTAGTTCGGAAGTACTTACATTGAAGGTGTGATCCCCAATTCGTGCATTACCTCTAGTTCGTTCATCTCGATCCTTTATGGATCTTGATAAGGATGAGCCCGCATCTCTGCTGGATGGTCTATATTTTGACCGAGTATTTTCGAACCTGGGACGAATTTCTCGTCCCGAAGGTCCCATATAAGGATCATACCTGCTTTTACCTGATCTTCTATCTGATTCAGAACGTCTGGAACTGATACGATCTTCGTTTTTTGAATGAGCAATGGTATTTTCTTCTATACGAAGCTTGGTGTTGTACCTGTTATAGACATCATTCCATGTCGTAGCTAGGAATTCTCTCAAGCTTTCCTTGAGTCTTCTTGTGGCTTATGAACTTTTGTCATTTAAGTTGCTTGCAAATGCCATGGCTGCCCAATTATCAAGCACTATTACTAGTAGCATTCTTTCTTGTTGAAATCTGTCTACAAATTCATGGAGTAGTTCCGTGTCTCCTTGTTTTATTTTAAATATGTCCTCCATTCTTTTCTCCACTTTTTTCGCACCAGAGTGTGCTTTTATGAAGGAATCTGCAAGCTAAGCAAAAGAATCAATAGAGTTTTCAGGGAGAAGTGAATACCAGGTTAGTGCTCCTTTGGTAAGTGTTACTCAAACTTTTTGACTAAGACCGACTCAATTTCTTGTTTTGTTAAGTCGTTTCCCTTAACTTCGGTGGTAAAAGCAGTCACATGGTCGCGTGGCTCAGTTGTCCTGTCATACTTAGGAACATCAGGCATTTTGAATTTCTTGGCAATAGGCAAGGGTGTTATGCTTGGTTTCCAAGGTTGTTGAGAATATCTATCAACGTCAATGCCTTTGATAACAGGTGGCACTCCAGGAATTTCTTCGATTCGATCGTTTTGTTCCTTCACCTATTTCTGCAAGGTTAGTAATAAAATTTGTAATTCAGAGCTACTAGACATACTTGGTCTCATTTTGAGAGATTCATTAGGAGTATCTCCCCTTCCTGAGTTTGCCAACCTAGACTGAGGATTTTCCACGGTGATGGTATTATTGGGGGGTGGTGTCGATGGTGCAGGTGATGCTGTCGGTAATCCCCTTGCGAATTCTTGCAAAGCCTGACTTACATACTCTGCAATCATTTGCTTTACTTGATCTTGTTCTACAGTTTGATCATTATCATTATTATTGTTAGTGGATCTTTCTGGGGATTGCTCCCTTGAACCTCGTGGGGTTCCTGCGGGTGATGGAGTTCCATCCCTTTGTTAGTTATTGTCGTTGGGGTTCGACATAGTTCAGAGGATATTTCTTGAAAACTAAACAAAGATTATCAGATTCCCGGTAACGGAACCAATTTGTTTAACCAAAGAATTAGATCCTTTGACCCAAGCTATTTTTAGGATGAACGCGAGTTTCTGATAACCTAGGTAATAATGATAATTGCGAATAAATAAGTAAATAGAAAATAATGAGATGCACAAAAAATAAAATGTATTATAATCGTAGTTCGAATGTCCCTTACAAGTTATATTTTATTCACTTATATAGGGAATTCTTTAATATAACATCTACCGTTTACAATGATCTCACATTAATGACTAATTATGACATTAATGTAACGTTACACAGAGTAACCGTAATGGTTGCGTGAAGGTTGTGTAATGTGTGGATCATTAATTGAAGATCTCTGAATCTGCCCGTAGCTCTGTCTGAATTCATTCCGACCGTGTCTCTTCCTTGTCTCAATGAGGTTGAGTTTCCCGTAGCTGATTACCCCATAGGTATATTGTGTCGTGCCTCTTTGCTTCGTACCTCTTTATAGAATCTTGTCCATCTGTCATGTTTTTATTGCTCCACATAACTGGCTGAGTCATCAAGAATTATTACACGTGTGAAGCTCTTTTTACCAATACAAGTATAACTGTTCTGAATATATTAAAACAACGTATATGTAATAGAAGAAGACTCTCGGGATCTGCGAACGCTGGTAGATATACCTCGTGTCTCTGAACGAATAGGTGGCTGCTCTACTAATCTCTACTGCTGGATAGTACCTGGATCTGCACAAAAGAGTGCAGAGTGTAGTATCAGTACAACCAACCCCATGTACTGAGTAAGCGCCGAGCCTAACCTTTGATGAAGTAGTGACGAGGCTACGGCAGGGCATTAACAATATAACTTGTGAAAACATAAATAATAAAGCAAGAAAGAAATTCTAAACAAATAAACAAATACTGCACAATAATAAAATAACTCAGCCGCCTTTTCCAGGTCTCACTTATAACCAATACTCAAGTAAATCTCCAAGTTTCCAAACTTTCCTTTAAAATAATCACATGTGCTAAATATAAGAAAAATTGTAGAGTAAAACAAAAATTTCCAAATCATTTAAAGTTTAAAAATCAGCAAAACATTATTATTCCCCATTTTCACTGTCTCGTGGCGGCGTGCAACCCGATCCCACCTATTCACAATATCACGATCAATGTATTCACCCATATCACAATCAATTATCCACCCTTATCACGATCAATGTATTCACCCATATCACAATCAATTATCCACCCTTATCACACCAATTATCCACCCTTATCACACCAACACCTTATCACATCCCCCTTATCACACCAACACCTTATCACACCAAATTTTGATTCAAAAATTTCAAACAGAAAACAGTATAGCCGGTAAGCTTTAAACAACAACATCCCATAATAATATCAGTCAGAATATATATAATCACCGTAACTGCGACATCCCAACTCAGCCTTTACGTACCGTGATAGGATTAAGAGAACCACCAACGCTTTCAACACACTTACAACAACCATGTAAATAATCAAAAGAAACCAACATGAATATATATATATTTCCAAAAATAGTGCCAAACTGTTCAACATTTCTGTGCCCCAAGAGAACCAAATACACAACCAATATTCTTCCAAAATAACCAAAATAATATTTAATTGCAAAGTAATGAGGGCTAGTAGTCATGGAAATAATAATTAACAAAGAACAATTAAGTTGTGAACGGGGAAGGTATCATGTTTAATAGGACATTTGGGTGGTGCATAGATACTCGTCACCTCACCTATACACCACACCCATGCATTTCACATAGCAAACAAGTGGATATTCCTATTCCCTAAAGTCAAAGTTAGACCAAACACTTACCTCAATTTCGTAGGCCCCTTACTGCTCAATTACGGCTTTCCCTTTTGAGTTCACGTCTAACTTGCTCAAATATAATCCTAATTAACTCAATATCGTCAATTTATGCGAAAGGAACTAACTTTATTGAAAAACATGACTTTTCCTAAGTTTCCAAAAAAAAGTGAAAACCCGACCCCGAGCCCGCTTGGTCTAAACTCGGGGTTCGAACTAAATTACGTTTATCCATTCACCCATGAACCCAAATATACTATTAGTTTTGAAATACAACCTTAATTCGATGTAAAAATTCGATTTTTACAAAATTTCCTAATTCTACCCCAAATCCTCAATTTTTACCATTAAAATTCTTAATTTTCGCTTTAAAAGTGATGAAAAACAGTAAGGAATTGAAAGAACATAGTTTAGAATTGATTACCCATGACTTGGGGATGATAATTATTGAAGCAAATCGCTTTTAGGGTTGTAAACCTCGAAAATATGGTGAAGAAGGTCTTCCCGTTTTTAATATGTTTTTATATCACTGAACAGGGGACCTATGCGTTCGAACCAAATTAGATACGTTCTCATAGGGTAAGAAGGGCTGGGCAATGCGATCGCGGGGTCTGGTACGCGTTCGCATTGTGTACTGGGCTTCCCTCCCCCAGGCCAATTTTAATGAAATGCGATCGCACAGGGGGGAGTGCGTTCACACAGCTTAACCCAGGAAAAGCTTCGCGATCGCAACCTTAGAGCCGCGTTCGCACAACACAAAAGAAGGCCCCCTCCTGAGACTACACTATGCGATCGCGAACCTACCTATGCAATCACATAGTACAAAAACCTGGACACCAGCAAACAGAAAACCAGCAATTCTCTTTAAGTGTAAAACACCCGGTGGCCTATCCGGGTCCGTTTACTCAAAATGTTGAGCAAAGTCAACTTTTATCAAATTTACATTCTAGATATCACTATTTTTCATATTTTCACATAAAAGCTTTCCGGTTTTACGCCCGAACTGCGCACGCAATTGAGGTATTTAAACTTTGTCTTTTTATGACTATTAAGCATGGAACGGAGTCTAAATTTATAAAATGACCCCTTGGGTCATCACACTTAATTACTATACGGATCTAATGATTCTATCAAAACAGAACTTGAATCTCACTTGCTTAATGTGGTACCATTTATACACAACCCAAACCTATCTGAAATCACCCAAGCCTCTCGAGAACATACCAATAAGTCCCAAAATATAATACGGGGCTGCTCGAGGCCTTAAATCACACATAACAACATCAAAACACGAATTACACCTCGATTCAAACTTAATAAACTTTCAACTTCTAAAACTCGTGCCAAATCTTATCAAATCAACTTGGAATGATCTCAAATTTTGCACACATGTTCCAAATTACATAACAAACCTATCTGAACTCCCAGAACACCAATCCGAATCAAATATCATCATAGTCAACTCCCGGTCAAACCTATGAACCTTCGAAACCTTTGAATTACCAACTTCTGCCAATTATGGACAAAATCTTCGAGAAGCCTCCAAATGCAAATCCGGACATATGCCCAAGTTCAAAATTACAATCTGAACCTGCGGAACCATCAATACTCCGATCTGAAGTCAAATATACAAAAGTCAAACTTGGTCAACTTTTCCAACTTTGAGCTTCCTAGTTGAGAATCATTCTTCTAAATGATTCCCCACTTGCGGTTTTCTAGCTGTCATTTCCGCTTTTGAGAACAATATTTTGCACCTGTGGGGTCGCAGATGCGAACCCAACTTTGCATATACGAAACACCAGCACCAACTTTCTTCTCCGAAACTAAATGGCTCCCTCCTACAATGTCCAAATTTGACGATTCTTTTTGACATGGCTCCTTAATTACAATACGGATCTAATGATTCAATCAAAACAGAATTCGGATCTCACTTGCTTAATGTGGTACCATATATGCTTGAAAAAACGACGTCGAAACATAAACAAGTGCAACACAACCCAAACCTATCTGAAATCACCCCAGCCCCTCAATACTCCATCCGAACATACCAATAAGTCCCAAAATATAATACGTGGCTTCTCGATGCCTTAAATGACACATAACAACATCAAAACACGAATTACACCTCGAATAAAACTTAAAAAACTTTTGAAATTTCAACTTCTAAAACTCGTGCCAAATCTTATCAAATCAACTTGGAATGACCTCAAATTTTGCAAGCAAGTTCCAAATTACATAACAAACATATTCGAACTCCCGGAACACCAATCTGAATCCAATATCATCATAGTAAACTCCCGGTCAAACCTATGAACCTTCCAAAACTTTGAATTGCCAACTTCTGTCAATGATGGATAAAATCATCTAGAAGCATCCAAATGAAAATCCGGGCATATGCCTAAGTTCAAAATTTCAATCCGAACCTACAGAACCATCAAAACTCCGATCCGAGGTCAAATATATAAAAGTCAAACTTGGTCAACTCTTCCAACTTTGAGCTTCCTAGTTGAGAATCATTCTTCTAAATGATTCCCGAATTACCCAAAAACCAAAACCAATGATACACCCAAGTAATAATACATCATATGAACCTATTAAAGACCTCAAACCACCGAATAAAGTACAAATGATCAAAACGACTGGTCGGTTCATTACATTCTCCCCCACTTAAACATATGTTAGCCCTCGAACGTGCCAAGAGTCGTTCCAAAGCCATCAAACAAGTGTATAAACTCACCATGCATATACGCATGGGTGATCCCATGTCACCCCAATCCATATAAACTTGACAACACAACCTAACTGAAGATCCTTGTTTCAACCTTAATCCATAAGCCTTAGAATCAAATCTCCAACATCTGAGATCCATTACAAGACCCGAATCTCACATCCACACACTGTATAAGTTTGAACAAGATCTATCAAGCCATAACCATAACCCAATATATAATCACATGATATACCACATAACTCAGATATCATAGCAATAACTTCCGGCCATAATAGCTTCTCAATAACAAATCCGGTACTGGTACTAACCTCATATAAAATAAAACCTTATTTTAAACCTTTGTACACTATCAATAATGAAAGAAACACACAGAAACTCATAACCACTCATCAGATCAACTAGTCGTGAGCTCGCTCGCCCGATAAGAACCATTGCCAAATTATAAGCTGACTTCTGATATTATTCTTTCGAACATACTGAAATCAAACTCGATAGCACTCATTTCAGGTCCAATAACCTCATCTCATCAAATACAAGCTGCTCTACTAACATGTCACACCAATACTACCTAAAGCCACAAAGCGTGCAATCCGTGCACCAACAAGCAACAACTTAATTGTACCCAAAAATAAAAATAGAACCAACTCAGAAAACCTTCCCGCAATCTCATTAGGTACCACCACAAGTGCATTGTAAACCCATTACACAAGGGAGAACCAAAACACATAAAATCAACACAACGGATCATATCCTAACCTAACTCCGCCGCACTGCATGACCTAATCCAGATATCGGTCGACATGAAACACCTCAAGCCATACTGCTCAAAATAAAAAAAACATACACAAATGTAAAACAACCACGCAAAGTGAATCACCTTAACCATGGGAAACAGATAACACAATATACCACCAACAAGAAATACTATAATCGAGGCACAATCAATTATTCAATACCCAAATAACCATTTCGCCACAAGGCCTAAACAAAAATGCATCATACGGGTAATTAACCAAAAGATCACAACCCGTCGTAGCATAGAAATGTAACACATAGAACATATTAGAATACGAACAAGCTCAACTCTAACCAAATGATACATCGGTCAACAATAGCAGTATGGAGTCAATAAATCCGACCCAATGTAGAATACACATCCTTATTAGGCCTACCGGTGGGCCCCAAATCAACTCCGACCATCCACAAAGAGATAAATAACCCTCCAAAATTACATAATAACCTAACCACAACACCTATTATTAACTGTCTAACTCTAGCTATACATCCACAGGCCGCAACCAAGAAACACTCTACCCTTGAGAACTTCTAGTCTCAAACTCCACTACCTGGATTACATGAATCACCATATCCGATCCCAACTCCAGCACTCAAATATATAAATCACATCTCTCATACACAATCATCCCACGAGAAATACTTTTATAATTCTTACGTGCCACATAACAAGATCTGAACATTAGCAGTCGATCAACCAAGTGAGAACTGTAATACCAATGAAACTTCTGTAAGTCAAAACACAAGGCGTCTTCTGAAATGTTCACTCTTCTCAGGTAGTATAAAAAAGTGCCAGCATTCTTCTAAACACCAGAAATCGTATGTACTTGTCTAGAACTCATAACTTTCCTTTGAAGCTGAACCACAATCTTGTACATGAAAATTTCAATCCCACGCATCATACCTTCTCCATCATGCTACCATATAAAAACACGAGAATCCCATTATCAACTCGGAATCACAAGCAGGACACTTACTCCATCATCCAGAAACCGACCACTGACCCTCATCCAAGAGAAAATCATAACACGCACACACTCCTTATGCTTGAAGAGGACATCCATCCCAAGCCGTGGTCGACAACGTCGAGAACTCTTCAAAACCCATTAGTACATGACCAAGCCATTAGAACTGAATTCCACTAACATAACTAAGTCACGCAGGTCGCCAAGATCGGGAGTATTTCCACAAAACGCTGGTAAAGCCTTACCACGTCATAAGAACCAAGAGAACCGATCATACCATTACCATACTTATCCAACCTACTACCAAGCTGCCATATTTCTCCGAGTTTCTCCGAATCCCGAATTACCTTTAAGTTAACACTTTTCCTTGCTAGTACACTATGATCCTTACCCATAACTCACCACAAGAGATCCCAACATGAAACCACGTCATCCTAAAGTCCATAAGCCAATGCATTCTTTCTTAAGCACCCCAAAAGTACCACAACCGAGATACCCACTCTGAAAAGATGTTCTATGAATATGAAGTTATTTCTTTAACGTCTCTGATACTAAAATGTAGAATAACTAATGATACAGATATACCGCAAGTCTCGACACATTTCAATGCAAATCTCAGATCTTAGACATTTACAAATCCAACATTCCTCAAACGCCGCATATGAATATTGAATCCATTAGAACTATCACGAAAGTCATCCACTCTTCTCTAATCTCAATTGCTCCGCTTAAACGAGCCGAACAAATTATGCGCTATTATCACACCAACACCCAAAGAAGTAATTGCGTCGCTAAGCAATCGAGCGAGTTCCTTTTCTTAGCACGTTACATCCATCACAAATAACAACCTGAACCATTCCAGATTTCCATATATCCATACAATATAGCACATAATGCATCCAACAATTACCTTACTCAAGTCATCCTGAAAACCAACTTCTTCAAGTCATAACCGATCCACAGGTATACCCCAGACCAAAACTAAAACATGACCATGCAATCAGATCGTCGATAGCAGGCTCCTCCCACTTGGCTTAAAGCCATAGAACACAACATCCGATATCCCACAATACCCTTACTCCATAATTGTTATGATCTTGCACTGCAATTCAACCAAACTCTTCATGAATTCATGTAACACTAATCATAAAAATACCTCAAACCAGTTTCTAAAATCATATTCATCCTCATGAAAGTCAAGCCAACTTCCTCAAGTGATCCAAACTCAAATCGGCAACACCTTTCACCCACCGGTAGAAAACAACTCTCCATAGATTCATTATAAGAAGCACACAACCTCAGAACATCCCGCAAGGGATATCCCACCTGCTTAGCCTCAACTGGCATCTCTCTATGCCTTTTCATGGCCACAAGCACTATGGAATCACTAAATCTTCCCGAGCCTGAACTTATCAACAAGACATAAGAATCTACTTCATCCCACAAATGAATAACATGAAATATCCCTCAACACACTCATAACTTGAGACTACATAACACATCATGACAGAAATCAAGCACCAAATAGTCCTTTTCACATCCCAAGCAAACTCTTCTCTTCACATCCAAGCTATCTAAACACATCCCGCAGTCACATCATACTCATCGTATAGCCATCCAGCCACTCAACGAGCCATAAATTCCACTTCTAGGGACACTACCAGACATATATGTCCAAAAGCACATGATAACGCCACTGAAACTACCTAGCCCAAGATACGATCTAAACCTGGCCTTAAGTTCTCCAGACTAGCTTATCACCAAAACATAGAAAACACATCTCGTACCTCATCCATGGAATCACAAGTCGTCGATGCACTGCTGATACTGAGCACTCACATAACATAAGAGTGAGTGTAAGGAATTCAAAGAGATACGCGTAAAGCTTAATCAAAGCTGCACGATAAGAAAAGAAAGATGTGAAGATTATCCTAGATGCTATGTAGCCTCTTGAGGATAGGTATGGACGTATTCACAAGATTTTACTAGACACTTGATCATGACTTGTAGAACTTATGAACCTAGAGCTCCGATACCAGCTTGTCACGATCCAAAATTCATCTAGTTGTGATGGCACCTAACCCAACCCATTAGGTAAGCCAAGTAACAGTCAACACAACTCAAATGAGAAAAATCAAAGTAAATGACTAAAATAACTTAATTTCTATACAAACTCCCAATGATCGGTAGTACAAATCATGAGCTTCTAATACTTAGAATTCACAAAGCTGGTAGGAAATAAATGCACCATCTATCCGAAATATACATAACAAATTAGAAAATTTAAAGCTACCACAGACAAGTGGAAGCTATAATCGGAACACAGGTACATCTTTAATGCCAGCTCACGCCATACACATCAACATCAACTCCAATATCTGCACACAAGGTGTAGAATTGTAGTATGAGTACAACCGACCCTATGTACTTAATAAGTAACAAACCTAACCTCATGTTGAAAGCAATGACGAGCTCAGAAGAAGATCAGAGTCCAATACCAATGGCCAATAACAATAACAACATAAGATAAAATGATGATAGTAACGAGAAATAACTCAAATGAATTATCATGCTCATCTCATTCACAACTACGAGAAAGTAAACATGCCCTCAAGTATAACAATCAAGGCATATCATACCACTAAAATCAATTAAACATATGTATATGAAAAAGAATCGTGTCCTCCAATTTACTACATCAGATAAGACTTTTTTCTTACCAAATAGCATGAGAAGTACATCTCTATGCAACATGTTAATATACATGTCAAGTAATCAATTTCATATACAATCTAGCATGAGGAAAATACATCTTTATGCCTACATGTCAAACATATATGTCAAATAAATGGTTTCACAGTGATATCATCAAGTAAACTTACTCTCAGCCCACTCAAGATGCCTGGCTCAATGCCCCCAGTCCATCATACAGACAATTACATAGCACTGCACGTGTGCCTATATCCAAATCCCCTCACTAAAGCACGCGTATATATCATTGTGCCTGCGCTCGCTGCTGATATGTCAGACTCCGAAGGGGTAGATCTTGCCCAAGCGCTAATCAAAAGCCAATATGAATTTCTATGATGTGCAGATCAATCCACATAAGAATAATATTAATAATATGCCAATAAGGCATGCTGCGACGTGCAACCCGATCCATTTAATAATAATAATAATACAGTAAGGCCTAGTGCAACGTGCAACCCGATCCGGATAATACTCCCTTAACACGACGCTCATGTCAACCTTATTCATCGACCTCTAAAATATCACGGGCTCACAATCTCATATAACTCAGCCCAATCAGTACCACATACGGAAAATAACAACAACGTGTGAAGCGACAACGAGTATTGAACAGAGACTGAGATATGATATGCAGATAAATAATCACGACTAAGTGTATAATTACAGTTAAATCAGATAGCCCAAAACAACAGAAATAGTCTCATTAGGTCGCAACCAAATAATCACATAGCCTAGACTTGATTTCTAACATGAATCACAACTTAGATAATCAAACAATTAGGGAGAACACACATATAACAAGAAAACAAGTTTGGTAATAGTCTAATAGCCAACTCAGATCATGCTTACCTTAGTGCACGCCCACATGCCTGTCACCTAGCATGTGCATCACCCCAACACATCACAAATAATATAGTTTCCAGGGATAATTGCCATCAAATCCAAGTTTAGATATCTCGAACAAGCCAAATAAAATACCGAGCAAGCCAAACAATACTCTAGAAATGCCATCCCGCGTGAGTCAACCTCCAATTAGCTCGAAAGTACCCAAAAGCAACTCAGAAACATCAAATAATACCAAAGAAAAAACACCCAAGCGAAAAAGGTCGAATCTTTAGTCAATTACTCAAAGTCAACCAAAAAATCAACCTCGAGCCCGCATCTCAGAATCCGACAAAACATACTAATTCCGATAACCCATTCGAATACGAGTACAACCATACTACTTTCACTCAAATACGACCCTGAATCGATGTTTAAAACTCAATTATTTTTTTGAAAAAAGGCTTTGATAAAACCCCTCAATTCTCCAATCAAAACATGGATTAATTCACAAATTAACTACTGTAATCATTTCAAAATACAAAATTTAGGTTAGATACTGACCCCTATGAAAAGGCGAGAAGAACGTCGTGAATATCACCTCAATCGGAGTTCTAGAACTCAAGATATGCTCAAAATGCCAAAAGAACACAATCTGAATTTTTTATACTAAAAGAACACAGTCTGATCTTCCTACTTAGAGCTTCCTAGTTGAGAATCATTCTTCAAAATCAATTCCGAATCACCCAAAAACCAAAACGGGTGATACACCCAAGTTGTAATACATCATATGAAGCTATTCAAGACCTCAAACCATCAAATGAACGTGCAAATGCTCAAAACGACCGGTCAAGTCGTTACAAGTTATTTATTTATTTTGCTTAATCGAAAAATGAGCTTTATATTGAATTTCTTTACATCTTATGCTCTAGTTTAAATTGGTGATTAAAATGGGTAATCGAAAGATCCTCTTGAATTATTAACCGAACTAGAAAATAGGGAAATATTCGTGAGAAGTTACCCTTTAGACCATAACCATCATTTTAATCATTGCAATTGTTTACCATGCTTCAATTGGATTAATTACTGAATTTAATGTTTAGTCGAAAGAGGAACATTAACTACATGTGTAATCTGATTATTTATTGAATTCATGAGAATAAACTGTATTATCGAGTGAACTAACTCAAGAATTGGATCCCGGTCAAAATCTTGCACTTGTCTAGTCAATTACCCTTATTTCTCTTATTGATATTTCTTTCTTGCTCATTTGCTGTATTTTTTGATTAAATGTTAATTGCTTAACTTTTAGTAGTTAATTGTAGTTGATAATAATTAAATGAAGTGTTGATTTTCCTAGATTGTAATTAACTGAAGATTATTCGAATACTATTTAGATCCAATCCCTGTGTAGACGATAACTAAAATATACTAGTATTGACTAGTGAGTAATAATTTTATGTTGTGTTTTGTGCTCGTCAAATTATGGCGCCGTTGCCGGAGATTGGCAATCAATAGTATTTAAAATAGTTTTTAGTACTAATTCAGGATCCAATTTTGCTTTATTGTATTCACGTTTCTCACTTGTGTAAAAGATACATGTTTAATTCATCAGGTGTATGACTCGATCATCTTCAAAGGAAGCGATACCTTACAAACCAGAGTTGGAGAAACACTTGTGACAACTGAGAAAAGAAAGAGGATTCACAGAAAATTTCTTGTCTCATACTTCGACTCAAGATAAATTGGCAAACAAAGAGATTGATGAAGTAGACTTAGTTGGAAGAGAGGCACCAGAAAAAAGAGAACAAGTTACTCGGATAGCAACTGAGGCAGCCCTTATAGGTGTTGAGGAGACTATCGAAGATGATGGGGGTGGAAGATTAAATCTAAATCGACCCTTGGTTGAAGACCAATTCGAGAATGTAGCTCCTAGGCCTGGGAGATCATTGAGTGACTATGTCAGACCAGTCTACAATCAGGGACTGTCAAGAGTCAGACCTCCACCCATAGCAGCAAACAACTTTGAGTTGAAGCAAGACTTATTTCAAACCATCCAAAACAACTGTATCTTCAGAGGGAAGGTAAATGAATATCCTAAAACTCACTTTATAGACTATGAGGAAATCATAAATACCTTGCAATACAATGGAGTATCAAAATATGCAGTTTACTTAAGGGCATTCCCCTTTTCACTGAAGGATGACGCGAAGCATTGGCTTTGTAGCTTACCCATAGGGCCGATAAGGACATGGGAAGATATGACTAAATTGTTGATTGATAAGTACTTCTCAGGTGTAAAAATAGGGGAATTCAGAAGGGAAATCCACAATTTCTGGTAGAAGGAGACATAAACGGTTCTCGAAGCTTGGGAAATATTCAAGGAGATATTCAAAAAGTGTCAGCATAACGGAGTTGAATTATGGATGCAAATCCAAGATTTTTGGGATGGACTGACACCTTCATCATGATGAACTCTGAGTACTGCATATGGAGGTCCACTAATGAAGAAAACTCCGGAGGAGGTTGTGTAAATCCTTGATGAATTATCTAAGGATGTTAACTAGTGGCTCGCTAAGAGTAATGACAAAAGAAAATCAGTTGGAGTTCACCAGGTGGACTCTAACACATTAGTGCAAGACCAACTAGACACCATGTCCAAGGAGATAAATAAGTTTACATTGGCCAAGGTACAAAGTGAGTCGCTGTCACGACCCAAATTCCCACCCTTTAGGCCGTGACTGCGCCTAACGTTGAACCCGCTAGGCCAGCCAACATATAACTTGTAATAGCAATTAAAAATCATTTAGTACGAAATGAAATGCTAAATTCATCAGTCTCAACCAATTTCCATCACACACTGGGATAACAGTGGGAAACAAGTTTCACCGTACATCAATAACGTACCTTTCCCAACAATAATCTTTCCAACGTCGATAATAAAATTAATTAAACTTCCCAAAACCGGGGTGTCACAATCTCACGGACTAACTACTGGATTTCTAAATACAAGTCTAGAAATGAAAATACAATACTGTCTTGGAAATGAGAAGAAAGACAATGAAACGGTAAAGGAGAGA